>JARHVA010002053.1:837500-1070000 GCA_037957365.1 Torreya grandis | reverse complement strand
GTTTTTTAGACCCATGGAAATCATTTTCCACACTGAGGAGGTCCCATTCATGGTAGTGGTTTGTATGGACAGCTATACAAACCTCCTAAAAACACTATTTTGTCAAGGTTTAAGGATAAATCCAAGGTGTAGAGCTTGGTGAGAGTTTGAATATCATTAGGGAATGTATTATGAAGTTTTTTTATAATATTTAAATCCAAAAACTACTCAAAATTGTACTTGGAAATGCCCTTATAGGTCTACACCAAATAAGCAGTCTAGATATGCTAATAAAAGGTTACCTAGTCACCTAGATGAGCGAAAGTTGTAGGTTTAAACTATTTTAAAATCATAATTCATGTTTTGGTATGATTTTATGGAACTAAAAAATTATCACTTACTTATTCTTAAGGTTATATTTAGGTCCCTTGGCAATCTAATCAACAAACACTATGTTATTAGACCTAGTTGCCTAGTATGCCTATTTGGAAATAAGATAAGATGTTTTTTAGAATATAAGTTTGATAAGGGAGTTAATTAAGGTAATAAAATAAATTTATATACCTAATTGAGTCAATAATACACACTTATCATCCCCATAATGGAGGATAGGGTAGTTTTCTAAGCCTAGTGAACATGCACAAAGAGAACATAGGCTACTAAATGCTACATGGAGGCCTAATTGGACCATATTTTCACTTGTGTAACTACCGAGAGAGGGAGTTATTGAAAAAAAAATCATTTCCATGATTTGAATTGGGTTAACCAAGTTTTAATCAACCTTCAACACCCCACATATATGCCATACTCATTGAATGGCATCCACTATCAAAAGCAACGCATGGAGAGATGAGGGGACTATTATGGATGTTGTAAATATTTATTGAGTAAATGAGGGTCATCATGAAATATTATCTATTATTAAACACTAGTTTATATTATCTCACCTTTTCCATTTTTCTATAAATTAAGGATCTAAGGTCATTATATTCATCCCTTGACTAGGTATGAGGAAACTTTGCCAAAGTTTTTACCTTGTAAACCTCTTGAAATAATGAATGATTATATAAAATTATCTAGTATTGGTTTACTATGTTTATGCTTGTTTAATTTTCAATAGTGTGAAGCTTATTTCCCTTTGTAGGTCCTTGCCTCACCTAGTTGTTAGTACATGGTTTTATGTAGGTTACATAGTGTGTTAAGGTGTTAGTGGCTAAGTTAGAGTGGAAGTTTGACTAGTAAGTGTCATGAATTAAACCTTCCCTTTATTAACCTCATGATCTAATCATCTAATACATCCTCTATTTGAAACATTGATGCTTTAAAGCCTCGGAGAGAGTGGTTCAATTCATGTATTGTCCATTAGTGTTATTTAAGGTCAAATAGAGTGGATAAATCATATTGGTGCATCACCTCTAGTAGCATAGGTTTACTTTCATGTTTATTTTCCATCCAGTTTCACCCTAACAAGTTATTAGTCTTAGGAATTGAACTCAATTGATGTACCAAGGGACATATCCCCATAAACTAGAGGTTTAATCCATTCACAAGTCACCCATAACCCTTGGACTAATCCCATGTTACTGTTATAACTAAATTTTGCACCGTAGGATAAGGTTATTCAAACCTATCTAAATTTCGTTAAACATGGGATTACCCTAGACTTATGGGTTATTTATAATATGGATAAACCTCTAGGTTGAAGGGCTATCTATCTTTGATGATTCACTTAGGCTCACACACTACTTGTCTACTTGGAAAAGGGAAGAAACAACTAAAATAAACATAATTAATGTGGTGATGCATGAAATAGTTTTGACCACTATCACACATTAGATAATATAATAAGACCTACAAGACAACATGAACATACACACATACTATAACGAACCTATTGATTCCCAATTTTATACCTTGTACACTAGGCTTTTCTCAATTGAAGGAAAATGGAAAGCAATGATAGAAAACCCATTAGAATGTCATTATAACTGAGGAAGGGTTCTACATCAGGTCTAGAAGAAATGTAAAAAATGACTAAGATGAACATATAGAAGGTATGGTTAGCTCCCTACTATGTTTGGGTCTACCTAAACCAAGGTGAGAGAACCTACTAGGTAACTTACATGGAGGGAGTTTACAATTCAATCTCCATGGGGATTCTTGGCATAAGGAACAAATATGACCAGAGCACAACCAAGTTTTCACACTTCACCTATGAAGTGATATCACATAAAATGCAAAAATGCTCTATGTCATACACAAGATACTAAATATAGATGAGAGGATGACTACAATCTTCATTCTATAAAATATTCAACAATAAAGGGACTAAATAAAAGATTACTATGCTAGTATTTAAATCACAAACTACAAACACATTCCAGATAAGTGATATATTATGCATTTTCAAGACAAATAATACATATATTATGGAAGAGATGTACTATTTACACTATAGGATAGGTTAGGACAAGTTAGATGATTAAAAATAGGGAGGGTGGCATGTTGGAGGTTTCTAAATAGTAGGGTATCTAGCAATATTTCATGACAATATTCCTCAATAAAGATGTACAAAAAAATTCAAATGCAAGATAATGGTAAACACTAAATGATCCCTGAGAAACTAGAACATACATTGAAACTAATCTTTTTAATACTTTTTCCTACTAAATTAATGAACCCAAGGTGCCCTTAAAAGGTATTCAAGAACACATTTTCAAATATAACTTTAGAAAGGTATTTATAAATAAGGTACATGCTTATAATGGAAACAAGTAATGAATTCAAACCCAAGTATCTAATTAGTAGAACTTGTAAAACATATTATTTCATTTCATTAACATGATACAATAAAGAACCACAAATATTTTCCATAGACTTGAAAAGAAATATTACAAACATCAACACTTAAAAATGTTTCCATGGGGACAAACATGGTGAGATTTCTCTTTTGACAAAGGAAATATAAACATGATCTCAAATATTACTAATGGCTATACAAATGCAACCAAATTAACAAGAGAGACAAGACCTACATATAACATTTGATCCCAATTTTTTTTGGAAAAACCTAGACTTGGAGAAAATAGATGCCTAAGACTACCTACAACAACTAACAACTAGCAACAACCTTAGAACAAAGTACAAAGCCCCTATTTACACATTTTTGATCTAGAACTATGGGTCACAACATGAAAAATTATAGAATAACCCTTCAATTTCACCATGTTATTTCAAGATAGAATATCCCATTTTCCATGCCTAAGATCCTCATCCAAATGTAAGAAAAGAATCATTATTGTAACTACCTTTGAAAGTAATGATGAAGATTTGAAACAAAACTTTGGTCTTTTAATTTAAAATGCTGATGAGTTCATGATATAGATGGTGAAATTCATAGTGGATCCCCAAAAAACTATTTGTCATCATATGCAACCACTTGGAGATGCTCTCAACCACTCACTTACATAGCTAAAGGGAAAAAATTGATTGAAGAGACAAACAATTTATTTCCTCATGTGCAACTTATTTGGAAATGATCTCCTATTGATCACTTGCAAATCATCAAAACTTATAGATAGGAAATATTTTCTTTATGCACACTAATGAAAGCCCGTTACCTTGTAATGGTTAGCATTGGAAAGCTCTAGTTATGATGAAAATATAAAATATCTATGGACATTAAGAATATATGCTCTTGAATGGTAATTATACATTCTTATGCACTTAGAATCATTGCCATGTCCATGAAATAATGATCAATTTTATATTTTAAACCAAAGATTGACACATAATGAAATTTTGCATGCCACATCAGATCCAACTAGTCATTTATGAGGCCTAAGAGTGACTTAGTTAATTAGATCTAATCTAGACACTTGTCACTTACTCATGAAATCTAACCCCTTTGAAAAGTCTACCTTATCTCACATCATGGGATCATCCTTTCTCAAACAAACATGATCCATAGATCTTGTGTTAGATGCTTTAGTTATAATTTATGGCACACAACTATGCCACTTATCATTTATATAATTTATTGTAGGGTCCATGACTTTTCAACATTACCTATGCATCATTAGATCTGGCTATGATGAGAAAACATGCTCTATCAGATCATGATCTAAGGGGTAGATCATTATTGGATACTACCTTTTACTTGGCCCTGAGGATATGACACTTGGTAGCCTTGTGGGCTTGTTATGTACCTTACATACATTCACTACTAATTTGAGTACCCTTATGCCGTGTGGAATAATCTCATTTGATCTTGAGTCCTATTGAACTATCAATTTTTATCTCACACCATTAGATCTTTGGAACTTGCTTAGAATTTAAAGCATGCCTTGTAAGCTTGACACTTGTCATGCATATGCTTATCTTGGGTTCCATTGACTATTCAACTTTAATAATGCATTATCATATCATCTTACTCTAAGAAAATGTGTGATGTTAGATCTACCTCCATTTTAAAACAAAAGGATAATTCACGAGGTATAAAAGTGACACTCACATGACTATCTTTGAATATTTAAATCCTAATTTCTAATCCCTACAAGTTAAATTTGATGTTCGAGTGCCCATCAAAAAATGTCCATGCAACCATCAGAATTAATTCTGTAATTTCTTTTGGGACTTTGTGCTATGGCAACTTGATAAGCAGGATCTTTATCTTCAACATTCTTATTTTCTTTAGTATTTTCATCTTCAGCTTATCTTTGTCCTTAGCACTTATGCTTTGGGATTTTCTTTGGCACAATTATCCCACAACAATTATTTCACGTATTCTTTTGGGACAACTATGTCAAATAAAATGTCTAAGATAATTTCCCCAAAGGATTTTGACTTCACACTTTTCCTACAATAATTAAGTCTTTGGCCTTTTGTCTTTATCAAGATATTTTAGCAATGTTTCAGACATTTTTTCCAAAACAATTTCCCTTTAGAAATTGAGCTTTACAATTTTGCTAAATGAATTGGACCTCTACACTTTTGCTGAAATAATTGAGACTTGGCTCCTTGTGTCTTCATTGAGACATTTTTTTGGGATGTTTTATCTGAAATAATTTGACCACAAAAATTGAAATTGGTACTATTCTTGAATAAATGTAATTCTTTTGTACTTTTTTTCTCAATAAAAATGCCCAAAATAAATAGGACTTCTGCTCCACAACAACTTTGTTGATACTATCCTTCAACCATTTGAACATACCATTCAAAAGTTTTTTCAAGGTAACTTGCCCAATAGAATTTCCCTTCAGCATTTTGGAATGACCCTTTAGATCTCTTGAAAGTTCTCTCTAGACTTTTTGAAGATGCCCTTAAAGAAATTTTCAAGGGAAAAATGCTCGAAGGAAATTACCCTTCATAAATTTTACAAAGGAAAAATGACCCTTCAGACTTTTTATAGATACTTTAGCTGAAGTAAATAATTCCTTACATTTCTTTTGGTATTTTTGTGTACGAAAAATTATTGAAGTGGCCTTCAAACTTTTTACTATAGACAAAAATTCTGAAACAAATAAAACTTTGCACCTTTTCCAAAACGAAGGATTTTCATCAAGGTTTTTGTGCAAGTAAAACTCCTGAAGGGCAAGTTCCATTAAAAAATTTTGTGGTAGACAAAATTTTTAAAAAATGAATAAAAATAATTTAAATATTCCTTCAAGATTTTTTTTGGGATAAAATTCTCAAAATAAATGGCCCTTTGAGATTTTTGTGTGATGAAAATCCTAAAAGAATATGGCCTTTAGAAAATCTACATGAACACCTTTTATGAAAGACTTTAAGGAATTTATATCAATAATGGACAAAATTAACAAAAGGAAATACCTGATGTAAAGTACCTAAAGGAAAATCACTAAGTAAATACCAAGTTAAATCACCTAGTCTCTTAAACATGAACTTGACCTTGAAGGAATACTTTGAAAATAGGAGTCTGGGATAAAGACTTGGGCATTTGATTTGACAAGGGCCCAATTGTTTTATTGAAATTTTAGGCCCTGACACTAGCTCTAACTTGGGGATGGATACCCCCTATGGGTGTGTAAAGAACCCCAAAATGTTAGACTAGGTGCCAATCTATTGGGCTACAGAGTCAAGGCTTAGCAATTTTCAGCAAACATTCATGAAGGCTCTACAAAATATGGTAAACAAAAATAGATCAAGAGGACCTAAAAATGAAGACACAATAGAAGGAGTGGAAAGTAATTGTACAAACAAGGCCCAAAGTAGAAGGTCAATAAATTAATAGAAAGATAAAATAACAAAACACTATACAATATGGTACATATGTTAAGGAATTAATCAAGGAAGTGTTTTAAATGTTTGTCATTGACTGGTAGCTCTAGTATTTGACCATCTAGATCTATCAAGAAGAAATTATTCTCCCCAATTTGGTAGTCAATGGAATAGGGATTCATCCATAAGGCATAAAACTTACCATACTATTCTTTCTCCTCATGCCTATTTTCCCAAAGTAGAACCAGATCACCTACTTGGAAGGTTAGTGGAGTGACCTTCCTATAAAATATTTTCTTTAGACTCTTCTTAAACTTGAGGTGTCTTTCATGAGCTTGTATTCAAATTTCATCAAGCTAAACATTTTTGTTCATCCTAATTTCATAGTCATTGATCTACTCATCATCCCCTAGTTATTGCATGAGTTGATAGGTGGGAAACTATAACTCATGGGTAGAATTGCTTGAGATCCATAAATAATATCAAAAGGGCTTCTACCTGTAACCCTTTTCAGCATGATCATGTCAATCCAAAAATAAAACTTCATTTGTTCACCCCACTTATTCTTGTTTGCTTCCAATGTTTGTCTAATGATCTTGAGCAAGTTCTTATTTCCTAATTTTGCTTACCCTGTTCCCTTGATCATTATAGTTAGAAGCATATGTTAATTCAATTCCATATTCTTTTCATAATTCCATCAAAGGTTTAACTTTGAATCTCATGGCATTATCAACAATTATCTTGATAGGCATACCAAATCTACAAATAATTTGATTTAACAAAAAATACATAACTAACTAGTGTGTACCTTTTTTGTAAGGATTACTTTGACCCATTTTTTGAAGTAGTAAGTTGTAACTAGGACCCATCTATGTCTAGTTATTGATAAATCAACAATTTTTCCAATGAAATCCATTCCCCATTGTTTGAATGGGCCTTCAATCATAAAAGGTTGCAAATGAAGAGAAATTGAAGCTTTTATCCTCCCAACAAAGCACTAACATTTCTCACATTTTATAACTATTTGAGAAACATCCTTAAATATTGATGGTCACCAATAACTAGTTCTTATAATTCTATGAACTATGAATTTAGGTGCAAAATGGCCACCACATACTCCACTATGGAAGTCTTTAATCAAGTGAGTGGTTTGTTTCTCAAGCATGCATCTTAAGAGAACCCCATCTAGATTCTTCCATGCTAGTCCATCCTCAATCAAGAGGTTATTCTGGGAGACAAGTTTTAGATTTATCCTTTGATTATTATCCAATTCATGGGGATAATTCATATTTTGTAATTAGTAAACAATGTCTCTATACCACGGAGATATGTTAAATTTACTCAAAGAATCATCAACATTAAAAACAATAATGTTTACCTCAACAAATTATAAATTGGTCTCAACCATAAGCTTATATAAACCCATCCCCCTTACTAACTTGGTGGTTTAGATATACATGTCATACTCATGTAACTTGTTGACCCACCTACACCTCTTGTTGGATACTTTAATAGGAGTTAAAATGTCTTTCACCATGGTGTGTAGGACATAGGCGATGATCTTTGAACTTAGAATAAATGGCCTAAAAATTTTAATAACCTTTAAAAGAGTGAAGGATTGTTTTTAAATGATGGTGTAGTTTAGTTTATGAACTTTCATAGATTTAATAAATAAAGATATGGGTTTCTCATGACCTTCCTCATTCTTTTGCAACAAAGACAAAATCAATAGTATTGTATGATGCAAAAGAGAATATTTAGAATGACTTTGTGTAATTATTAATGGCCAAATTAGGAGTATACTTTAAATCTCTCTTGATGTAATTGAGTGTTTATATGGCCTTCTCTTATTATTTGATGGTCTGGTCCTTCTTTAACATAGAAGTAATAGGCAAAGTGATCTCTATAAAATTACACACAAACCTCCTTAAAAAGTTATTTTCTTTGAAGAAAAATTGAATTCATTTCTTAGATTATGGGATAGGAACTTTTTCAAAGTATTCAACCCTTTTGGGTTCAATCATGATGCCATCCTTGGATACTATGTCTTAGCAATTTGGCATTTTATACTCTAAAGTGGCCCTTCTTAGTATTAAGCAAAATGTTAAATTCCCTGCATCTAATCAACACTTTTTTGAGATGCTCCAAATGCTCTTCTCTAGTCTTGGAGTACACAATAATTTCATCTTGACACAAAAAAATTAACTAGTTAATTATCTTTACAAAAGTAGCATCCATAGCTCATTGGAACATTGCACTAACATTCATCAACTTGAAAGGCATCCTTATATATACATATGTTCCCCAATGCATAGTGAACATAGTCTTGAACCTCTTATATTCCTTCACCATAACCTAGTTGTAACCTAAGAATCCATCCAATGTGGACAACATTTCTAATCTAGTAACACTTTATAGCAGGTTCTCCATATTGGGTAGGCGATAATTATCTTTTAATGAAGCTTTTTTTAGATTTCTAAAATCCACAGACAAGTAGATGTTTCCATTTTTATTTCTTATAGGTACTAAATTTGTAACCCATGATGAATAACTAATGGGTTGAATTATACCACCATCCCTTAGTTTCTTTAATTCATCTTGCATCTTGGTGGCTAAGATGGGGTTAATGGGTCTCTATTTCTACCTAAAAGGTTTTTTATTAGGATGAAATGGGATGATGTGCTACAAAAAGTCTTACTTATACACTTTCAACTCAGAATAAGTCCATGTTAATAAATCATGGTACTTCCTTAATAGTTATATGTAATATTTCTTCTCATCTACACTTAAGTGAGTACCCTGCCAAACCTTTCTTAGATTCTCATGAGAACCCAAGTTTCACTCAATCACATCCTTTAAAATGAATGAGTCTCTTAACTTGATTATATGTGTTCCCTCAAAATACACCTCCAAACTCACCAATCCCCTTGGGATCATGTTTGTCTTCAACTAAATGATGTCTTTCCCAAAAAGGGTTTCTTTTCCATCACAAACTTGGACCATAGATTCCAAGTCTATGAGCTAATCATGGAACTCAGATTCATGGTTAAAAAACCTCTTAATATTTTCATCATCATCAAATACCTACCAATTATGAACATTATCTAGGATTGAAGGCCTAAAAATCACCTCCACTTGATAATAACAATGAGGGATTGCATTTGTAGCATCAAAGTGAGTGCCTAACCTTGCAGTCTATCAGCTTCTTGGTTAAATATTTGTAATGATAACATAGATTGAATGCATCAAAAAATTCAAACAAATCCTATAAAATAGTTTGATACTATTTTAACCTTTTCATTTTTATGGTAGAAGCATCATGGAACTATTTTTCCACTATCTTGTAATCACCCTTGCAAATGAAACATTTAACTTCATACTCCAAGGTAATCCTTAAACTATGTAAGAGTGACTCATACTTATCATTATTGTTAGTGCACTCAAAGTACGACTAAAAAGAAAACATGAAACTTATACCATTAGGGGTGTGGAAGATAACACCAAATCTATTTTCAAAGTTGGATCAAGCTCTATCAAATTACATCCTCCAAACTACATTTTCTTTTTCAATCTCAACATCAAGAACAATAGGCTATTCACTAGTATCAACTTCCAAACAAAGTTTCCAAACTCAACATCTATGTATAACACTTCATTAAGAACACATTTTAGATCTTTAATGGCATCCATCATCTTTGGCTCTCTATAAATCTTGACCATCTTACCCTTCAAAGGAATGGTGGCATAGGAAAGATCCATCTATATAATTCCACCCTTTCCATCATCCCATTTTTGTGACAATAGCATCCCCCACTTAGGAAAGTAGTCTACAACTACCACATCCATATTCAGATGCTTACCATGATGAACTACTAACTATATAATTAATCCCTTAACTTGTCCAATAACTAGAACCTCTCATGAGTCCATGGCATAACATTTGAAAAAAATGATGTGCTCTTAACTCCAATTTCATTTAGGACACCCAGGGGCATCACATTATAAGAAGATCTAAAGTCAAACATATAGTTGTGAATAATCAAACCATTGATCAATAAGGTTGTATAGAATGGATCCACATTCAGCTAACTTTCTACCAATGCAATACCAAATAGACTTCTAGAGCAGGTTTAACAACCTCTTCTGATTCTTCATCACACTCTAGGGGTGTCTGAGGTAGCTCTATTTCATTCACAACTAACTTCTCACCAAATTAAAAATACTCAAATTCCCTCTTCCTATGTTCATGTATTCATAATAACTCAATAAATGGCATGGTGATTTTCAGTTGGCTAAATACTTAGACCATATCACACATGATATACTAAAGAAGAGGCCTATTTAGTTGAAGGGTAATGACACCTTCAGTTGGGATGCAATCATTTAAGGTTTAAAGTAGAGTGGGTTGGGATAGATTTGAAATTTTATTAGTATCCTTAAAATGTAGATTAATTTTAGGATCATTAGCACCCTTAGGGATACTAGACAACATGGGTACTCTATTTTTGGTTCGAGCACCTCTTGGTTTAGAATCTTGGAAAATAGGTGTACATTTGGAATATTTAAGGACTATTATCACTTTTATAGTGTCCTTATTGGCATCCCCTAACTTTGGATTTTTAGGGGCAGTGTTTTCAGGAGCAACTTCTTAATATTTATTTCTCAAGTGATACTCCCTTTCTTTGGAAATTTATGCATTGATTAACATCTTCTTGTCCTCAACTGATAGAATCCCCCCATCATATTTCTTGATCATCATATAATGTAAGTAATAAAAATCATAAATGGGAAATTCATATGATTGTGCCATATTAACATCATAAGTAAATTCAAGAGTTCGTATATTTACCTTCTTAACTACAATCCAAAATTGATTTAAAATAGTAGCATTCAACAGTTATATAGAGGTAGTCATCTCATTTTTGGGGCTTTGATAATTGAACATCAAGATCTCATCATCAAATGATGAAAACTCAATTTCATCTACATATTCAATAATTGGTTCATTTTTATCACATGGGGGATGTGGAAGGAAGCACTTATCACACTAGTCAATATCAATGTCATAATCTATAGCATTCACCTTAGCATTTAAAGGATAAGGTACCTCTTTTCTATCTACTCTATTTTGATTTATTTTCATTATTTCTTCATGTGTAGGCCTCTTCTCTCTATCATTATATCAATGGTAGAAATTAGGTCCCCTTTATGATTAATTTGGATTTAGATCTTGATCATAGTTAGTAGAAACCTGAGGGACCCCCTTTTTAACTATAGTTAACTTGTATGACATTCTTTGATATTAGAGGCCAAAGTCTTGATAGTTTCCTCCAAGTTTGCTATCTTCATGGGATATGTCTTCTTTGGATTAAATATCTTGACATAAACCCACTTATTCATGAGATTTACCATAGCTTTGATGTTATTCTCAATTTAGATATCCATAGTAAACCCCAACTACATGTTAATAGGATCCTTGTCTCTCAAGTAGTTTACAACCTACTTGTCAAAGTCATAATAATACTTTATCAAAAATATTGTATTGATGGGCTTGATGTTTTTGGTTAGCTACATCATGGTCTTGTTAAACCATGTGTTAAATTCCTACACACACTCATTAGGATTCTTCTTGATATTTTCAAATTTAGCCAAGATAAACCTTGGATCAATCCTACATCATACTGAATTCTAAAAGCATTTTCCATCTCTTCCCATGAATTAATACATAAAATGAGAAGGGAATTAAACCATTCATAAAAATCTTCCTCCAACATGTGCATAAACAAATTGATACACACATCCTCATATTCAACCTCATAATTTTTAATAATATTTTAAAAGGCCCTCAAATGTTGATCATTGCTCACTGCATTGTCCCCTTGAAAATTTGGGAGGCATTTCCTAATTTTATTTATCACTTCATTAGGATAACCTACAATTTCATAAAAATTATAATCTTGAATTTTAGAATGTGAAATGTAGGGCATGCATTCTCATCTTGGTATATATGGATCATGATTGGTTTAATAGGAGGTTTAAGAATAAATGGTAAAGGGATATGAGGGGGTGAATGAGGTGGACTTGATGGATTAGACTTGAGAGGGGATTTAGTTGGTTGAGAAGGAGCTAGAAAATAAATAAGACTATTTTTTAGAATCAGTAAAAGAGTTGTGATATTCCTCAATGATGGGGGGTCAACAAAAATTTCAAGATTATTAGGATCTTAATGGTCTTGAGTAATTGAAATTTACCCTTCAACATGCCTCCAGACTTGTCCCTTTATTCTTTGAGGAAAAATTAAGGGTGGGAAAAGTTTCATACATAGGTCACCTTTGAAAGATGATCTCAACCCTTCCAACTTTATAAACAAGAAAATAATCAAAATTTAAAGCTAGCAAAATATTCAGAATAGGCACCAATATTTCTTGAAACTAGAAAATAAAGTTGGAGTTACCATTAGAATAAAATTCTATAATATAATTGTTGACAAAATATTGTGACATAGACTAAATTTGAACTTGTTGAAGCTTAATGAGATAGAGAACAAAGACACTAATATTTTCAAAATAATGTTTAAAAGGGACAAAACACCTTTCAACATGTAATGTTAATAGTTTCTTGTAATAGTCTTAGAAGAATTAAAATTATCAAGCCTTAAAACTTCCTAGCACATCCCTAGTGGAGTGTTACAACATTGATAGCCAAGATAGTCAGATCAATGTAGTAACAATAGATAAATTCAAAATATTAAATACTTATATCTCTCTGCAAGAATTCTTGACAACACAAGTTACTAGAAGTTTAGCTTAGTCCTTGATAACGATGCCAAAAAAGTGTTGGTTCCCAGATATATACCCTATATGCTCAACCTTCATAATTGAAGGAAAATAGCAATAAATGATGGAAAACCTACTAGAATGTAATTATAGACAAGGAAGCGTTTTACATCAAGATTAGACCAAATGTAGAAAATGACTAAGAGGCACCTACATAGGGTATGGTTAGCTCCTTATTACTTTTGGGTCTACCTAAACCAAGGTGAGATAACTTATGGGGTAGCTTTCTCACATGGAAGGATTTTTCTATTCAATCCCCATAGGGATTCTTGTAATGTCCCTTACTTAGGGGCTCCTTTTTTCTACAATAAAAGCTCTGATCTGGATACAAACTTGTAGAATATCAATTCAACTAAACAAATTACCACAATATAATTTCTTATTTATTTGTTCAGACTATTACAATAGATCTCTGTCATGCACCTCAAAGAATATTACAATACTAATTTAAAACCCTGATCTTGTGCAAATTTGGAAACAAATATGAATCTGGAAGTCTCGGCCTACTGTGTCAAACACACAGTTACTAGCATCGATCGATATACTGCCGACGTCGGTCTTTGTAGGTCCTTATTTGACGATATTGGTCTTCAGATGGCTGATGTCGGTCACTGGGGATCTCTGTCTGCCAAAGTTGATATCTGCGTGGATCTGTACGGACCTATATGGACTTTGTACGGCTGCCAATTTAGCACAACCTATCTGTTTGATCCCTGATCTGGAAATCTATGGTATCTAATACAACAGATCTCTCTCTATATAATTTATTGAAACAACACATAAACTAAATCAAGAAATACCTAAAAAGCTCTGTGATAAACTTCTGTGTGAAGTTATCTCTCAAATACCTGTAATACTATGATAACTTCTGGGTAAAGCTATCTCTCAAACCTAAAACATTTGTGATAACTTCTGGATGAAGCTATCTCTCAATTTGGCAATAGATCAATTGATATTTCACAGCCTCTGAATTGCACACAATGAAGAGTTGACGTTCTCCACTGCAAATGGAATCCTGGAACCCTTGGCTTAGTCTTCACAGAAGAATTCTTCAAAATCAATAATCAATAATCAATGGCTAATCTAAACTCTCTCCATGAGAACTCTTATACCCTTCCAAACGTGTGCTTACTGAAATTAGATTTCCTCAAATTAGAACTTGGGGTTCTAAAATTAGAATTCCTCAAATTAGAATTTGGGCTTCTTAAATTAGAATTTGGGTCTTAAAATTAGACCAATTAATTAATAATTAATAATTAATTAATATCTAATTTAAAATTAGACCAAATAATTAATTAATTAATAATTAATTAACATCTAATTTAAAATTAGACCAAATAATTAATATTTGATTAAATCAATCAAATATTAATATCTCCCTCAATACATGTCGGATCCTCGAACCGTCTAAAGCTGGTGAACTAGGAGTGATTCTGCACATGACCATATCAAAAAAAGGGTGCTCCGTTGTATGTCAAATATCCCTAAATAATAGGAGCTCAGGCCCAATGTCTCTAAAAATAACTTGAATGAGAGCCAACTATAGGAATTCTATAAATCAAAGCCAAGCCAATCTCCATCATGACCCTTTATCCATCCAATCAGCCTACGAAGGTCGCATAATAAGATAATCATCAAGCCTATCAATGTCCATGAAAAAGGGGACATGACAATCCACCCCTCTAGAAATTGCTTGTCCCCAAGCAATTTTAGAACAATGAACCACTCGATCCACCTGGATCCCAAATGTAATTATGCTCTGCACTGCTGTAAATCAATGCAAGTACCTGGAATATCATTAGAAGTAAAACAAAGAGAAATCCATAATCAAATTGCAAATGCAACTCAACCAAACTCTAAGAGCACAACTGCCATAGTCAAGAACACATGAGAACCAAACTCTCGAAGCATCATAACCCAAGTAGAATGGACAACTCAAACTGCCAATTCCATCTACAAGAGATGGTGCCAATCCATCCCATAATGGATGGTAAGAAACTAGAGCCGATCTACACCTGTGTGAAATCAAATCTTATCTCTCTGGGTCAAAAGAAGAATAATGAGCATACCCCACCTCAAAATCCTTGTGAGGTAGCATAGTAGATAGAATCCCTATAATCTCCCCACCCAATCTACTAATAACACCGGTATCTTGGATGAGAACACCTTCTATCACCCTATGCAAATCCAAATGAACACCTGCACTATCCAGCAAATACTCCATGAATGACTCCATGTAGTAAAAATTATATGTGGAAGCATCAACGTACTCCCCCACACACCACAACTGATCTCTCTGTAAAGGTGGCACAATCAACTATACCACACTATCATCTATGTGAGAAGAATCAATCTGGAGAGGTATCCCAAACTCATCAGAATTAGGTACTCCCAAATCCTAAACATGTGTGTCAGCATCAATAACATGCTCCTCAGTGACCCCTGCAGGAATGTACTCACCACCAACCATCTCAATATATAAATGGACTGGGCCTGGTATTGGTGAAGACCGCAAATGCTCCAACTTTGTAGTCACCTCAGCCAAATGAAACTGTGACTCCTCAAAAGCCAACTGCGTACTCTCAAGAATCTCAAAAGTCACCTCGACCTATTGAGTAAGCTCACTCACCTTATCTTCCTAGACCAATAATGCATCATATGCTGTACTACCCCACTCCATAAGATAATCTCTGTCGACTACCAACTGCATATAATCCTATCTCAAAATCTAGATAGCCTCCCATAAAGAGTGGATCTCTGTCAAGGACAAATAACTACCTCCCTGCTCAATGCTAATAAGAGAACCCCATCCATAAACTACTAACAACTGTCGAGCAGCATCGAAATGCTTATAAGCAGTGGCAATGGGCTCGCTCACTAACTCTTAGTTGATTAGACACATGATGGCACTGGTTAGATTGTCTCCCACAGTCCTCCTCTGATGCATGGTCCAAAAGAATAGACTCAGAATCACTGACCACTGTAATACTACCATCCATACTCTGTGAATCAACTCCAAAGCTCATATCAACATACAGAGTATCAACAACTGTAGCATCACTGTCTAACTCTTCCATACCGAAAGAAACTGCTGGTGAAACTAAGTCCTCAAAACTGTCCACTGCATTCTCATGGGTGTCATCTGCAATAATTAGATCCTGGGACTCTTCTACAATATCTACCATAGCTAAGAGATCAACAACCCTCAGTGCACTAACATCTGAGCACACCACTACACTCTGAGTGCAAGCATCAGACTCACCTCATCTTCACTATCTCCTATCTCATAACAGTCAGGGGACATGTTGTTGCCCTGTCTAAGTGATCTGTAGTGCTCTCTCATTAACCTTCACAAAGCGATCAAAAGGCAACAACTCTTGAACTCGAGGTGGTACTAACTCCCACTCCTCATTCACTGTCATATACCATGTGGATTTGACTTTGAATGTAGGGTATGAAAGAATTTCATTCATCCTCCTCTGGGTTTCATCTAACTGCTTCAAACTGTGTTCCAGCTTCTTCATATCATTGTCCCACTATTTTTGAGTATATGAAGTCATCATGATACTTTGCTGATTCAATCTACCCAAACTACCCAACAGGATGGCAAGACATTGGCTCTGATACCACTATAATGTCCCTTACTTAGGGGCTCCTTTTTTATACAATAAAAGCTTTGATCTAGATACAAACTTGTAGAATATCAATTCAACTAAACAAATTACCACAATATAATTTCTTATTTATTTACTCAGACTATTACAATAGATCCCTATCATGCACCTCAAAGAATATTACAATACTATTTTAAAACCATGATCTTGTGCAAATATGGAAACAAATATGAATCTGGAAGTCTCAGCCTGTTGTGTCGAACACACAGTCGCCGACGTCGGTCAATATACTACCGACGTCGGTCTCTATAGGTCCTTATCTGCTGACGTCAGTCTTCAAATGGCTGATGTTGGTCACTGGGGATCTCTATCTACCGAAGTCAGTATCTGTGTGGATCTGTATGGACCTATACGGACTTTGTATGGCTGCTAATTTAGCACAACCTATCTGTTTGATCCCTGATCTAGAAATCTATGGTATCTAATACAGCAGATCTCTCTCTGTATAATTTATTGAAACAACACATAGACTAAATCAAGAAATACCTGGAAAGCTCTATGATAAACTTCTGTGTGAAGTTATCTCTCAAATACCTATAATACTATGATAACTTCTGGGTGAAGCTATCTCTCAAACTTGAAACCTCTGTGATAACTTCTAGATGAACTTATCTCTCAATTTGGCAATAGATCAGCTGATATTTCATAGCCTCTGAATTGCATACAATGAACAATTGACGTTCTCCACTGCAAATGGAATCTTGGAACCCTTGGCTCAGTCTTCATAGAAGAATTCTTCAAAATCAATAATCAATAATCAATGGCTAATCCAAACTCTCTCCCAAGAGAACTCTTATACCCTTCCAAAGGTGTGCTTGCTAAAATTAGACTTCCTCAAATTAGAACTTGGGGTTCTAAAATTAGAATTCCTCAAATTAGAACTTGGGCTTCTTAAATTAGAATTTGGGTCTTAAAATTAAACCAATTAATTAATTAATTAATTAATAATTAATTAACATCTAATTTAAAATTAGACCAAATAATTAATATTTGATTAAATCAATCAAATATTAATATCTCCCTCAATACATGTCAGATCCTCGAACCGTCTGAAGCTGGTGAACCAGGGAGTGATTTTGCACATGACCATATCAAAACAAGGGTGCTCCACTATATGTCAAATATCGCTAAATAATAGGAGCTCAGGCCCAATGTGTTTGAAATAACCTGAATGAGAGCCAACTATAGGAATTCTATAAATCAAAGCCAAGCCAATCTCCATCATGACCCTCTATCCATCCAATCAGCCTACGAAGGTCGCATAATAAGCTAATCATCAAGCCTGTCAATGTCCACGAAAAAGGGGACATGAAAATTCTTCACATAAGGGACAAATATGACTAGAGAATAATAAAGTTTACACACTTTACCCATGAACAGTTGTCACATGAAATGCATAAATTATCTATGTCATACATAAACTACTAAAGATATATGAGGGGATGACTACAATATTCATTCTATAGAATATTAAATAGCAAAGGGACTCAATAAAATATTTATATTCTAGGATTTAAATCATAAACTACAAACACATTCTAAATAGGCAAGATCTTATGAATTTTCAAGACAGATAATACATATAGTATGCAAAGGATGTACTATCTATAGGATAGGATAGGATATAATGAGTTAGATGATTAAAAAGAGGGAGGGTGGCATACTATTGGTTTCCAAATAGAAGTGTATATAGTAGTATTTCATGACAATATTCCTCAATAAAGATGTAGGAAAAACTTGAAATGCAGGATAATGGTAAACACCAAATGATCCCTAAGAGACTAGAACATACACTAAAACTAATCTTTGAAATAATTTCTCCTACTAAATTCATGAACCCAAGGTTCCTTTAAAAGGTATTCAACAACACATTTTTAAATATAATCATAGAAAGAGATTTATATCTAAGGTACATGCTTAGAATGATAACCAGTAATGAACACAAACCCAAGTATCTAATCAATAAAACTTGTAAAACATATTATTTCATTTCATTAACAAAATATAGTAAAGAACCATAAATATTTTCCATAGACTTGAAAATAAATATTACAAACACCAACACTTCAAAATTATACCATGGCGACAACCATGGTGAGATTACTCTTTTAACAAGGGAAACATAAACATGCTCTCAAATCTTGCTAATGGTTATATAGATATAACCACCTTAAAAAGGGAGACAAGACCTAAACATAACATTTTATCCCAAAAATAATTCTATAGAACTTAGACTTCAAGAAAATGGATGCCTAAAATAACCTACAACAACCAACAACCAAAAACAACCTTAGAATAAAATCCAAAGACCCTATTTATATGTTTTTGACTTTAGAACTATGGTCATAACTTGATAAACTATAGAACAAGCCTTTAATTTTTCCAAGATATTTCTAGCTAGAATATCCCCTTTATCATGCCTAAGATCCTCATCCACTTTTAAGAAAAAAATAATTATTGCAACTACCTTTATAAGGAATGATGAAGATTTATAATAAAATTATAGTCTTTTGACTGAAGATGTTGTTGAATTCATGATTTGGATTGTGAAATTCATAATGGAGGCCTAAGAAACTATTCATCATCATATGCAACTATTAGGAGATGCTCTTGACCACTCATTTACATAGTTTGAGGGAGAAAATCATTTGAAGAGCCAAACATATTTTGTCCTCATGTGAAACTTATTTGGAAATTCTCTCTTGTTGATCAATTCCAAATAATGGAAACTTCTAGATAGGAAATATTTTACTTTGTGCATGCTAAGGAAATCTCATTACCTTATGATTATTAGTATTGGAAAGCTCTAGTTGTGATGAAAAAATTAAATATCTATGATCATTAAGAAGATATGCTCTCAAATAGAAGTTAGACATTCTTATACATTTTCAATCATTGACACATCCATGAAAGAATTGTTAATTTTAGATTTTAATCCAAAGATTGCCACATAATGACATTTGGCATGCCACATCAAATCCTACTAGGCATTTGTGGGGCCTAAGAGTGACTAAGTCAACTGATTGGCTCCAATCTAAACACGTGTCACTTCCTCATGTAATCCAACCACTCTAAAAATTCTACTTCAAATTACTTCATTAGATCATCCTTGTCCAAGAAAATATGAGATATAGATATTACGTGAGATGCTTAAGTTGTAATTTTTGACATGTAGTTGTGCCACTTATTATTTCCATGTTTTCTCATTAGTTCTTTGAATTTTTAGCATTGGCTATCATGCTCTATCATATCATGATCTGAGGGGTAGATTATTATTATTAGATACTACCTTTTAATTGGCCCTAAGGATATGCCACTTAATAACCCCATGGTCTACCTATATACCTTGTATATAGTATCTACCACATTGAGTGCCCTTATGCCATGTGAAAGCATCTTGCTTGATCACGGAGTCTTATTAATACTATAAAATACTAGCTCATAGCATCATATCTTTAAAACATGTTCAAAATTTAAATCATGCCCTACAAGATTGAAAATTGACATGCATGCATTTATCCTAGGTTCCTTTGGATATTTATCTTTCATCATGCATCATCAGATCATCTTGCTCTACATAAACACATTCCATTAGATCTACCTCCATTTGAAAATAAATAGCTAATTAACAAGGTCTAAAATTAATGCTCATGTGACTGTATTTTAGAATTTGAATACCAATGTCTAGTCCCTATAAATTAAACTTGACATCTATACACCTATCAAAAAATATCCACAAGATCATCATACCTACAATTCAAAAATTTCTTCAAGGACTTTGCTTCGTGGCAACTTAATAAGTGGGATCTTTATCTTTGACATTCCCATTTGATTTAGCACTTCTATATTTGGATTCTCTTTATCCTCAACACTTCTACTTTGGGCCTTTCTTTAGCACAATTATCCTAGAAGAATTCTTTTAGGCATTTTATCAAGATAATTATTTTAGACAAAATGTTTAAGACAATTTCCTTGAAGGATTTTGACATCACATTTTTCCTATAAGAATTGGGTCTTCGGCCTTATATCTTCATTAGGATAATTATTTTAGACATGTTTTCTAAAATAATTTCCCCATAGAAATTGAGCTTTGTAATTTTCTCAAAGGAATTGGACCTCAGCATTTTTATCTAAAGAATTGAGACTTAGCTCCTTGTGTCTTTGTCAGGATAATTGTTTTGGACATTTTGTCCAAAAAAATTTCCCTTCAAAAATTGAACTTGGTACTTTTATTTAAGAAATGAAATTCTTTTGGACTTTTTCCTTGGGAAATTTTCTTAAAAGAAATAAGACTTTTGATCTGCAATAACTTTTTTGAAAGTGCCCTTGGCCATTTGAACACACCCTTTAGAATTTTCGTCAAGGGCACTTTCCCTATAGAACTATCCTTCAGTCTTTTATAATGGACCTTTAGATCTCTTGAAAGTACCCTTTACGATTTTTTAAAGTGCCCTTTGGGAATTTTGCAAGTGCAAAATACCTAAAGGAAATGACCCTTTAGAAATTTTGTAAAAGGCAAAATAACCCTTCAAACTTTTTGTAGATACTTTAGCTGAAGTAAATAAGTCCTTAAATTTATTTTGAGATTTTTATGTGGGAAAAATGCTTGAAGGGTAAAATCCCTTCCAAATTTTTACCATGGAAAAAAAATCTAAAACAAATAAGACTTTTCACCTTTTTTGAAAGAAAGGATTTTTGTCAGGCTTTTTGTATGGGCAAAATGCCTGAAGGGCAAGTGGCCTTTAAACTTCTTATGGAAGACAAAATGTTAAAAAAAAAAAAAAAAAAAAAAAAAAAAAAAAAAAAAAAAAAACCCCAAAATAATGGAAATATCCCTTTGGGATTTATATGTAGACAAAATTCTCAAAATAAATGGCCCTTTAGGGTTTTTGGTGGACAAAAATATTGAAATAATATGGCCTTTAAACAAACTACATGAACACCTTTTCCAAAAGACTCTAAGGACTTTGTACCAAGAAAAGACAAAATTAACACAAAGAAATACTTGATGTAAAGTGTCTTAAGGGAAAAAAATAAGTAAATACCAAGTTAAATCATGTAGTCTCTTAAACATGAACTTGAGCTTTGAAGAAACACTTTGAAAATATGAGTTTGGGCTAAGGACTTGGGTATTTACTTTGACAAGGGCCCAATTACTTCAGTGCAATTTTGGGCACTAACATAACCTATTGCATCCATTTTTTTTTTATTAAAGGGTAAGGTATTGAAAGGATAAGAGGGAAGAATAATTACACTTAAAAACCTAAAGAGACCCTTTATGAAATCAACTATAACCTTAAATAAAGAAATAAATACATGAGGTAATATAAATAGGATGCAAAGAAGGTGATATACATATACACTTGATAAGATCAACCACTTAGAGATTTATCACTATATTAGTCATGAAATGAGGTAAAACTTTAGTTTTTTTATTGACCAAAGGTAGAACAAATGGGTAGAGATTTTCCATACCTAGGTGTAAAATCTATTTCAAAGTCAGAGTGGCTTAATATATAACATGTGTGATAAAATAGAAAAATAGTGTGAGAGAGAGAGAGAGAGAGAGAGAGAGAGAGAGAGAGAGAGAGAGAGAGAGAGAGAGAGAGAGAGAGAGAGAGAGAGAGAGAGAGAGAGAGAGAGAGAGAGAGAGAGAGAGAGAGAGAGAGAGAGAGAGAGAGAGAGAGAGAGAGAGAGAGGTGACATGTGAGTTAAAAACAAAAGAGGAGTTAGGGAAATAATTCAATATGTCCTATATGACATGTTTTTCTTCTCTTTAGATCCTCAAACTCTCCAATTAGCATGAGAGTTGAAATGGTTGTTTGACACCTTGATTGGCCCTTTAAAACTCTTCTTCTTATTCACATGTTGAATGATAAGTGGCCTTCTTGGTGATCATATAAATTTTTTATACCTCTTTCCTCTACTCATGACATCTCTCAACTAACTCCAATAGGTTCTCTTTGAGACTTCACCCCTTTATCTTTCAAGGTGTCTATAGGGTTCTTCATTTCCTTAGGCCTATTTTGCACATAAGTGTCAAAACATGGTTTCAATTACCTTTGATCATAAAAACTTAATGGGTGGCCTATTAATTCCATATTAGACCTAAAATAATCCATTTTTAGGCATCAAACTCACCCTAATAGGTCACTTTCTACTAAAATCTTGAATTAGCCTCATTCCTTGTAGCCTTTTTTTGTGTAAACCTCCTTTTGTAAAAAAAATTACAAAGGATCCTAATAATATAATGACATATTTTGGTACCCTATATCATAATATAGCTCCAAGTTCAATTTCATGAGCTGAGAGTGAGTGAAGATGTTATTTTCTATCCTTTTTCTCTCCTAACTAGGCCTTAATTAGGCTTCCATACTAAAAGAGTGAAAAAGGCTTCTACAGGCTCCCTAGATGTTCCAAAACCTAAATAAGTGTCTGATTTAGTTAGATAACATCATCCTTGATGTTCATGTCAAATTTTAAATTCTAACTCTCTATACAAACCTACATAATAGCAAAAAATAGTCTTTTGGCTCAATTCCATACAATAATGTACTAACGACTAGCATGGGAAAATGCTCATAAGAGTTTTAAAGATGTTATGTTTGGTTTGGAATTTCATATCAAAATTTCAAAAAAAAATTGTAGAACGTATTTATAAAAATCTTAAACATTGACCACTTCTTTTCCTTATGGATTCTAGGAACCCTCATTAAGTCATAAGAAAACAATTATCATTTAGTTTCCCCATCCTTATTGACCTAATATACCACACTCTCAACCTTTTGTGATCCAATTCCAATATTATTCTATAACACCATCATATTTTCCTTCTCATCATTTTCTTCTATGCCATTTCCTAGGAAAACTACATTTATCCCAAAGTTTTTGTTGGATATTACATCCATGGAATTATGTAAGTAACATCCACTTGCCTAGTGCATCTAGGGCTAGCTTTGCCACCCCCTTCCTTTTCTTCTATTTCCCCCATATTTTTTTTTTGTTTGATTGCCTCTTATCATAAAGGGGAGATGTTTTCCATATTGTTTATATTGACATTTTGATTAACCATTATTTTTTTGTTTTGTTTTGTTTCTCTTTATTTTTTTATTTTGTTTTCTTGGGTTTTTATTTGTTTATTTGTTTATTTTATTGTTTATTTAATTTATTTCTGTGCCCTTATTCATGTTCTATGCACTCATTGAGTGATTCCTTGTGTATTATTCTTTAATCCATCCATATCCATGTGTTAACATCATCATCATGGTTTTTATCATTGATGCATTATTTTTAATTGTTTATTGGATAGTGTGTCAATCTTTATGAATATTTTGGCCAATTCCTCATGGTGTTCTATCATTATACCTACTTTCATGTGCTATAGTAAAAATAAAATATATTAGTCTACATGACAATGAAGTAATGATATATCTTCTTGGCACCAAAAACATTCCTAATCTAATCCAAATCATATCCCAAATAGATTAATTAAATAATGAAATAATTTTCCTCCTTACTAGTTCAGATGAGCATCTCCCTACTAGTAGATTTCCCAAATTCATATTTCTAATATGTATCAAGTTTTCATCATCATTCCGCATCATGTTTTCCATAATCATGATACCAATGATTATAACTACCTTTGGGTAAATCATTATATACCATCTCACTTGTTTTGCTAATGATTCTAACCAGTTTTGGGTAAATCATTGTGTTTCCATCCAATTGAGGGTCAATGATTATAACTATCTTTTGGAAAATCATTATCTTTCTTTGCCTCATTGGAGCACATTTTTATTGTGATAATGCTTATAACCATCTTTGGGAAAATCATTATCTCTATCTACCTATATGGGGCATGTTTTTATCCTACGAATGATTCTAACTACCTATGGGAAAATCATTATTTTCCCTTTTCCTGATTATAACCACCATTATGAAAATAATTCTCCTATTACCCTATGTATTTTTCAATGATTATAACTACCTTTTGGAAAATCATTACATTTTTTTATCCCACCTATGTTGATGATTATAACTGCCTATGAGAAAATCATATTATTTATCTACCCTAATTAGGGAAACTCTATATCTAATTATAAACACCTATTGGAAAATAAATCTCTTCCACCCAACTTCATATTTTTAGTCCAAACATTTCCTCCTTTTGAGGGACTGATTGTTGACCTCTTTACCAACTTCTCCCTCAAGGGGGAACCTACATTTCATCTATTATTATTTAAGTCCTAAGCATAAAGGACCTTTTCATTCTTTGAGAAGATGTTATTATGCTTACACCTTATAATGCCTTCCCAAATAGGGGAAAAATATAGAAACTTAAAACTATCCACCAATTTCCTTCAACTAAACTTCATATGGACTCCTACAAACCATTACAAATTAAGCCTAAGAATAATTAAATGTCCCAAATTTACTTGTGCATCATTCATCAAATCTCAAGATCTGGTTGACACATTTTTAATTGGGGTATCCTACAATAAGCAACAAAAAAAACTCTCACAGATTCATCTCTAATCATCCTTCATCATCATATTGTGCAATTTCACCTATAGACCTAATAAGTGGGGCAAGTGTACACATCAAATCTTGAAAATGTTAAAAGGATAAATATAATTAATTAAAATGATAAACCAAATTAAATGCCTATTTGAATTATCCATGTGTAATTAATAAATAATGAAAAAAGGAAATTCAAAAATATAAAATATCCTAGCTTTTCGTGATTACCTTTTTTGAGTTGTCAAGTCTTTGTAAATATCTTACAATATCTCACCCCTACTTATTCATTGCAAATCATGAGCTTTTGATACCTTTTAACACTACTAGGTTTAATTAACTTACCTAGGTTAGGTTTAAACCTATTCCATGTTTAAACTACACTTTAACTCACCTTGAGTTGGGGTTAGTTTCTAAGCCTATAAATATAAGCCTTTGCCTCTTCATTTGAGAGCTTGGAAATTGTAGAGTTATAATGCAGGTTTTGTAGCAAGATCCATATCAATAATGTTATAATGCCAAAATATTGAGCCAAGCCCCATAAAGAAATAATAAGCCATATCAAGCCACAATGGTGCTAAGGAGAGAGGGAGTTATACAAACTCCACTGCCAAAGACTCTTTTAGCACAAACCGAGCAAGCCACACAATGAATCATTTAGAACATTCAAGGGAGGTAAGAGATTGTTGTTATTTTATATTTTAGTTTTGTTTTCAATTGTTTTTATTCAGTAAGCTCCCCTTATGATATAGGATTAGATATGTTAGCATGTTAGTGTGTTCTTTTAATTATTTTATGTACTAACACTTGATCTAACCTCCTCTCTATTGTCAAATTCCTATGATCATAGTTATGTATAATAGAATTATATTATTAAATAGTTACAAGATATCAATTTTTAAAATGACATAAATAATTAATTTAAGACATAATATTCCTCACATAGAATTATTTATGAATGTGTCATTTATTATAAAATATTATTGGATATATAGTTGTGATTGATTGTCTAGTTTGCCTAAATAAGTTTATATTATGTGATATAGCCTTCCTAAATGGTATTATATTGATCTAGATTTTTGAAATGATGTTCTATTATAATTTATTGATATATTATTTTGAATATGTTTAGATTTTTTTTGTGTGATTTGGCATGATATATATGTAAATTTTTTATATATTACATTATGATCTTCCATCTATTCAAAGGATGATGAACAACAAGCAAGAAGCTTTCTCCAGGGTGTTCATCATTAGTTGAATGAATGATTAATTTAGTTGGTATGATCCAACATAGAATATTTCTTATGTGGAATATACCTAGATTTTTATAGTATGATTTTAATATATTAATATTTTTCCAAAGTAATGAAATAATAATATTCATTGGTTGTCCTCTATACATTCTAGTTTGTATGATTATGTAGCGGATGCATGAAAAAGTGTTTATACACATTTATTATGTTATTAGATGGGTTTTTAATCTTCATTATCCATTCATCTTCTCCCTTGTGAAGGAAAGAGACAATCCCAGTGGTGAGGTGTGGAGGGGAATATCAGTCTATGGTTTGAGAAAAAGTGCTTAGATGATGATTTCCCTCTCTCTATAGCTAGAACCTAATACTAGAACAACTCATAGTTGCCAAACTTTTATTTTAGATATATTTTATTTAATAATGTATTCAATTATATATATTGAATAACAATACAAAAATGGTTATTATTTTCTTTGAAAATTCATTATATAATGTTTTATTATCAAATTTGTAGTTGTATACTTGTAAAAAGGATAAAACATAGTCTTATAGGTAATACTTTAAACTTGATTCTACTATTATGGATTTAAGAAATATGTTTCATTGTTGTATTTAATTTATATGTTATTATTTAGATATTAATATGATTATATTAATCTTTTAAATTGGATAAATGTTGTATTTAAAAAAACATTAATATTTGTTAAGTGAAATATAACCTAATGAATTCTAAATAATGTTAACAAGAAAACATGAATTATGTATAACTAAACCTGATAAATAAATCAAAAGAAAAAAATTAAGTGGTTTTGCCTATCAGTAGTTGAGTTATCAATTTTCTATAATACATTCATCATGATAATCTAAAATAACAATTCCAAAATTAATGGGACAACCCAAAGATTTACTATAGTTATTACACAAAATGTTGGTTAGGAGTATTTCCTAATGAGTTATGAATGTTTGCAAATTATTTTTTGGTTTTGTTTACATCATACTTAAAATTATAATTAAAATACTATGATGATTCTTTAGGATCTGATTCATATCATTAATTGTATTCTTAAATAATTTATAGATCAGTTTGGGAAGAGATATCATTTGAAATGAAAGGGAAAATTGACACAAATTTATTTGAGTCATATTTTTAAATAGTTCATATGATTCTTATAAGTGGCACTAAATGACTCTAGAATGTGTCCTAGGTGAAAATTTCTTCAAAGTATTTTGTCAAACCATCTATGTGTGTTTATATTAATGTGTCTTGATGTCACCAAAGGGAAAATGCAATTGGTAGGTGTAAATCCAAGTCCAAATTTATTTTAAGGATATTATAATCATGTGTCAGGTTGATGGTCATGTGAGATGACTTTCAATGAGGCATTTTGTCAAGCATTTCACATTTCTCTTATCATTTTCCCATGTGTGATTACATAAGTTCAATAAATTATAGATAAACATGTTATTAAATGAATTTAATTCTTCGAAAGTTGGACCAAAAGATTCCTATGGCTTGGAAAAGTCTACATAAGGGAGCTATGCAAACATCACACTAAATATTTCTAGCTAAATGAAGGCTTGTATTAGCATATCCATCTCTAATATGTATACAAAAATCTCATTCCATGTAAAATATATGTCAATCAAGTATTGGGGAATGATCATTTTGGTTTCTCAAACTTGAAATTCACCATGGAGAAATGCATTTGTTAGATATAAGAGATGTACATAAATCTCAACTTCTAACACATAATAAATCTCTTATTTATATGATTGTAAAATAAGAACTAATTACAAGTCAAGATATTTCATTTAATAATATATAAGGGATAAAAAACAACCATAATGAGGTTGTGGTAATCTCCATTATATAATATAAATTAAGTAACAATAATTATTTGATAGTTAGTGGTGAGAACATGAATCAATAGATTTGAACCTTCATATAAATAAATGGAAAGCAATGTAGAAGTAAGTGAAGGAGACATGTATTGTTATAAGCATTTAAATTTACACTAAATTGATAATTTTCATAAATTATATCAAGCATATAGGTTTAAACAGAAATAAACAAGCAGGTTCTTCCAAACCTCATCTTAGTTATACACATTTACCATTTTTGTGGAAAAAAATATACATAGTATGGATGAAAAATCATAAAATGTATCTTGAAAGGGATTACAATAAGATGTTTAATAGATAACTAGGTATAATTTTTGCATATTGATCTAGACTGATAGGTTGTGTTCAATCCCTTGTGATTTGGATAGGCAAACTAGCTAGGAGTTGGCTAGATTATGGCATGAGAACATGTGCTACATCAACTTTTGTAAGAAGTTTGATCAAGTATGATCTGAACTGATAAATATTGTTCATTCACATACGATTAGGGTAGGTGATTTTGTTTTCAATTGGTTGGATCAGGTTTCTTGAGCGTATTTCACATTTATAGGTTAGATGAGGCACACATCACCAATAATTTCTAAATTTACAGTGAATTTTTTTATGGAATATGATCTCATAATGAGATCTAACTATTGTAGTGAAATATGGCCATCTAATTTTTTACTCCATTTTTATCACTTTCTTATCATTTTTCATATTGTCATATTTTTAAGTGATAATTTATGGGACCCCATATCCTAATAGACAAGGAAACATTTTTGAGTAGCCCACACATAAAGTTTTAAATTTGATGTTGTAGGCTCAAAGTGAAATTTACTAACTTAATTAAATTATTAAATATTTTATAATTAATTAATGTTAATTAAAACTATTAAATGTCTATGTATTTTTAGTCATTTATTGAATTAATTATTTTTAGAATTAATATTTTTTCGTAACTACAAAGTGAAAATTACATTTGATACTATGAATTTTATGAAATATAAAATCAAAAGGATGGGAAGATTAATGGATTTTCATCTTGATGGAGTAAAATATAGTATAAAAGGAAAAAAATCAAATGTTGAGGGTTCTTATTTCTTACAAGCTCTGGGAAAGAGATGGTTACAACTTTGTGTTAGCTATGTAATTTTTAGATTGAATCAATGAAATAGAAGCAAGAATGTGAGATTATTCTTGGGTTTCATAGATTTTAATGTTATTTTTTATTAATTCCATATTTATATTCATATATTAAGACATCATTAAAATTGTGTACTTTATTTATTATGGGCAGCCTATGGTATTTTTGAACTTTGTGTAGAAAGATCCATGTATAGTATCTTTTTATGTCCATGAGTTTCATCCGTGTTTGATATACAATAATATTAATACCAAGTGTGTGTAATATAGTTTTTTAGGATAATTTTTTCATCAACTACTACCAAGATCATGTGATTATGGTCTCATGATAATGAAAAACCTTGGATAAAAGCCAAACATATTCAACCTCTGAGCATCCTTTGACAATTCTTTCTTAACTTTCTCATAGAATTTATCTCTAGGGGAAAATTTAACATGTTGACCATGAAAGGTACTATCGATAGGATCCAAATATGTTATATACCTTATATGACTTAGGAAATTGAAAAATCTATTTTCCTTTCCCTTAATGGATCTAATATCAATATAATATTTGGATAAGAACTCTAACCAACATCTTTGACACGTATTCAGGATTGGTTGGGTGAAGATATATTTGAGACCCAAGTTGTCAATCTCAAGCTCAAATTGTTTCCCCAATAGATAATACCTCCAAACTTGAAAAATCATCCAATATTGGATAAATTTATATATCATGTGGGGTATAATTTTTCTCATATATTTTAAGCTTCCTGGATGCATATGCTACAACTGAACCATCTTGCATAAGAACTCCTCCAAGACCATCCCTAGATGTATTAGTGATTATTGAAAACTGACCATTATGATCAAGAGATATTAGCATATGTGTCAATGTAAGCCTCTTGTTTAACTCCTAAAATTCTTTCTCACACTTTTCCAACCAAAAAAACTATGAGTTTTCTTCTAAAGAGAGGTAATTGGGTTAGCTATTTTTGATAAATTTAGAGCAAATTTCCTATAATACTTGGTAGTCCCATAAAATTTCTCCCCTCATGCCCATTTTCAGGTGTTGGTCACTCCATTATGGTTCTTATCTTCATAAGATAAAATCAAATTCCATTTACAAAGATAATTTGTCCCAAATATTGTACTTTCCTTTGAAAAAATGCACATTTAGACAACTTGCCATAAAGTTTATGTTTCTAAAAATGATGCAAAACCAGCTCCAAATGTTGTAGATGTTCTTACTCATTATTATAATAAATGAGTATATAATCCAAAAAATCTAACATAAAGTGATCCATATAATCCCTAAACACATTATTCATGAGATTCATGAATATTGCCAAAGTATATTGTTAACCCAAAAGGTGACACTATAAATTCATAATGTCCATACTGAGTTCTAAATGCTATTTTGGGAATATATTCTTATTAAATCATTAACTTTTGATATCTTTCTTAAATATATATCTTAGATAAAATTATCACCCCATCTATTTTATAAAAGAGATCATCAATACAAGGGAATAGATACATATTCTTTATTTTTTCTTTGTTCAACATATTATAATCAATACACAAATAAAGAGTACCATCCTTCTTCTTGAATAATATGAATGGTGCACCCCATTCTGACATAATTGGTCAAATCAACCCTTTAGATAACAACTCATGTAGTTAAGATTTTAACTCAACCAAATTTGTAGTCATTGAGTTATAGTTCTAAACTAGGTATTATGTCATTTTATGAATCAAACTCTCACTTGGGTGGTAATCCTAATAATTCCTCTAGAAATACATCCTACAAATTATTAAGAAAAGGGTAATCCTCAATGGATAATTCCTTTGTTTCCTCCATTTCATTTATTTTAATCATAAATGTCTGAAATTCTTTCCTATGAGCCTTCTTAAACTAAATTGTGGAAATCTACCTAAGTTTTAACTCCCTTTTCTCACCTTGAATCTAATTTTGATTCCCAAAATCATCCTAACATTATACCTTATTAAGATATCCATCTACTTTAGCTTTATACTTGGAAAGTCAATTTACACCTAGGATTACATCATATGACCCTAGTGGTGTTTCATAAAGATCTACTATTATGGTGACTTCAGGTAATTAAATCTTAGATTCTATTAAATACCTATCATCTTTGACCTTGGCTTCATTTCCATATTGCACTGACCATGAATTTTCCATTGAACCAACTTTCCTAGATACCTTATAAAGCATTCATTGAGAAATAAAACATTTTTTAGATCTTGAATCAATCAAAATGGAAGTGGGTTGACCAAAACATTACCTACAACCTCAATATGTGAGACATTAAAATCAACTTGGTGATTATTAAAAGATGCATGGATTTTCTATTGAAAGGTTCCTTGTTGTGTATAACTCTTAAATTTAACTTTAGACTTTCCTTGAGTATATTCCCTAGTATAGTGATCACCTATATAGATTAAACATCTGCTAGGTGGCCTATTCTTTTCTAACTATTGGTTCCCCTTGAAACTAAGTTTAAATCCACCTTCCACTTTCTTAGTACTTGAGAAGTTACTAAATTTAACATTCTGATTCTTGAACTAATTTTTGGAATTTTGTTCCTTTCCCCATTACTCTTTTAAAGAGTGGGTTTTTAACCTCCAAATTTCCTCTTGAACTTCTCTCTATCCTAAGCAAGAGACTTCAATTTAGAATCCTGCTTAAATTTTTTCTTAAACATCTAATCCATCATAGACGGCCCATGCACATTTACCTCACACCCAATTTGGGGTTTTATTACCATAATGAACTTTTCAATGTGAAACATTTCATCTACCTAAGATTGAGGAACATATTTTAGGATCTTATTGATTTGTTCCAATTATTCATTCACCAAAATATTTCCCTACATTAGATTCTAAAAATCTATTAGCTTTTTGTAAAAATACAACTAGGGAAACCACCATGATTTGAACAAAACTATGAATTGCTCCTATGTGGTGTTAGTGGACTCAAGGTTCATATTGAGCTTATTATTTTCCCACAATGTGGTTACTTCCCCAACAAGATGATACTTTCCCCAAACTACCTTAGTGACTTATGAGTAATTTTGAATCTCAAATTAATTTTCCATTTGTGTCAACCAAGTTCAACACCATCCCATAACATGGTTCCATCAAAATTATGAGGATTAACTTTCTTCATGTCTCATGTAAGTTATATAGCTACATGATCTCTCACATCCTTTGGTACCTCAACATGCTTATGATCTTGTTGAGCCTCTTGCTAAACTTATTACCAAATAGGGTGATCTTCAAGATCTTCCTAATTGACTTCTTTAACATGCCCATGCACTTCTTGATCTAAGGTTATGATTTGGTCCCTATTTTTATGCATTCCTATGAAAATCTGATCCAAATTTACATCTTTCTTTAAAACAAATTGGTTTGGATCTACTAGAGGATTAGTGTTTAAAGTACCCTCACCTCTAGGTCTTCCATGCACCATTCTCCTTTTTAATTAATAGGAGAATACAAATATGTTATCAGACTCATTAGGGCCTAGAGTTTGAGCCTAATATCTAATACCATAATGATAAAAATTCAATGGCTTAACTTGAAAATGGTATTATTTATTTATTTTATTTTTATTTATAGTCCAATCCAAATTTTTCATATTTAAGATAAGTTAATTGATCTTCAAATAAATGCATGTTGTAATATTAATTGAATATGATTTACTTAGATAATGATCAAATTAACACATTCAATAGAATTAAAAATTCAATACATCAAAAAATTATATCTACTAAATAATAACTCAATCTACTATTGAAGGTTTATATAATACTATTATACAATAAGAGTAGCTAACTGTTAGTTATCCAAGTAAAATAATACAAAGTTATTACATCACAGTGAATACAAATAAATACATTATTCCATAGAAGTAATGATTATCCACAACCTCATCTTATGTATATAAATTGAAATCATGAGTAAAAGTCTATATCGACTGACTGCTAGTAGAGAAGGAGAGCATTATCAAAGTGTTTTTCCACACCAACCACATAACATATATCCCCCACATAATTTCCTAACTAGGGAATGATCCTCCCTTCATGGATGACCAAATTATAATGATACAGGGATCAAGAAGTCAACTATAACCCATGTGTTTTAATATCCTAACTATGTACAACATATCATAAAGAATTTCATTCTAACATGACACTATGCATACATGCATATTAATAAAATAGATGAAATGATAATGTTTAAATAGAAACATTTCTTTGGCCAAAATTTTAATATAGATCAATGATCCAATAGATCAATCATAATCACACAAACACTCAATTGGATTTCATTTAATCCATGTATTAATGACTCTAAACATATTCATGAGAATCTTCTCACAATAATATTCCTTGGTTTCATTCATACCATATTTACTAAATAATTTATATACAGAATTTACATGGATTTATCATATATATTTAGTATTAATACCATAATAATTAAATACAAGAAACAACTTGAAATAATTATATGAAATAGAATAATAATTTATATCTTTTATCACACTTTCTAAATTCTAACAAAACCCAAAGTTCATTATCCAATAAGGGAATATTACATATCAATTGTTTTCTAATAATTTTCATAATATTTAAGCATTTACTAATTCCATATTAAAATACCCATTTTTTCAAGTATAATAATAAAAATAATATAATTTAGGATCTTTTTAATAAATCCTAAGCTAACCAACAAATAATAATATACACAATTTTTATTTATTCTAATCAACAATTATTGTAATTTATAACTGAATCAACATATTATATATATATATATATATATATATATATATATATATATATATATATATATATATATATATATATATATATATATATATATATATATATAACCCTTTGCCACTTATTTCCCTATGGCATAATATGTACATATAAATGGTTATAAATAATATTATAATGTCTTTATGTATATTACATAATTACATATATACAAATTTATATACATTTTGAGTTTATTCTTATATCCTAAGTTTTGATCTTAATAAACATTAACTCAATTCAAAACTAGAATATAAATGACATTAACACCACACATCACTTAAAACCTAATTAAATTCATTAAAACACAAACACAAAATATGAAATATTTTGTTATGTACCATATGGTACATCATACTATTGATATCATTTGATGCAAGTTTAACCTCCATATTAAACATCCATGACCCCAAAAAGGTTCAATTTCAGCCATTTTACAAATGTTTAAACTCACTCTAAACCATACAACTAAAACTACTTGTTAACATCATTCAAACATTCATCTAACTATAATACACATATCCAACAAAGAAAATAATTCAATTGATAATGTATATCCCCATCTTCATACTTGAATATGTATATATTCTTATGATGATGTGACTTATAGTAATTTTATACTGCCCATCCAATTTTTTAAATAACTATTTATGTTACCCAACATATAATATTAATAATAATTATATTCAAATAACTTATCATAAATAATGACCCAATTATTTTATACATTTACCTATGGTATTATTGACTCAATCTTGTTATGTATACTAAACCACGACCTTACATCAATACAACAGTCATATATATCCAATATAAAATAAACTTAATCTTCTAGTATGATAATCAATTAGAATTTACATAGATTCAACCATAATATTTTATACACGGTTGACACATAATACTTTATACTTAGTCAAATCATAATCATTTATACGCATTCAACTATATCACATAAGTTAAGTAGAATAACAACTTCTAGCCATCCCATGCAAACATTCATGCATAGGTGATAAGAAATTAATAACACTCAACCATTTCTAAATTTAAATGAAATGAATACACAACCAAATAAGTTCCAACAAAACCCAGTTCATATATTCTAAAATCCAACTCTTACCCAAAATATGAAACAATTTCCCATGCCATATAGCTAATTTATTACACAATAATTTTAATATATAAATGAGCTAAGGAAAATATAGTCATATAAAAAATGCAAAAACCCTATTTTGAACCTCTTAACCAAAAAAAGTCTCAATCCATTTCAATAACACTCAACCATTTTGGATCACACAACATAACATACAACCATGTAAATAAAGCACACAACATAACACATGGTCATGTAAATGAACCAAAAAACATAACACATAGTCATGTAAATGAACCATAAAATGATTTAATTTCAATTATTACCCTAACCTTGCATACCCATGTTATAATCAATTGAATCATTGATTCAATTTGGTGTGGAGATTCTTCCTCCCATAGGTTTGAATCCCTAATTCTCTCAAGGGTTTACAATTCTAAAACAACCATTTTTTAAAAATACTAAAAACATTCCATTTAAAGACTATATAACATGAATATAGAATTTTAGAGTGAACCAAGAACAAACCCTACCTCTTGAATGTTTCCTAATTAGTTTTTATCCTTTGGTCTGAAAATAAAAGTCCCTTTCTTTCCTCTTGTTATCCTTTGTAGACCCTAGACTCTATGTATTTTACAAAAACTCCATCATCCTTTATTATTTTTGTAGTCATCTACATGCCATATGAAAACCCCTAATTTCATGGAAAAACCTTATCCATCATTATTTACCCACTAATGATTCACCATAACACCATAAATTCTTAACATGCTTATAATAACCAATATTTTGACTGATGAATAACATAGTCACCTCCATATTTCCTCATAACTCACAGTCAAACCCTACACATTCTATGTTGCATGTTTTAAACAAAAAATAAATAAAATGATGACTCCAAAATTAGGTTTGACATCATATTATGCCAATAAACATAATAATTATGTTTATTAAAAACTCAAATGGCTATACAAACTTTAAAATTTTAAATAATCAAAGCTTCATACCTAGTTAGCCCTTAGGTATTTAGAAATGTCATGGTGGTCTAGATCTTGTCATGGTCATCTAAATTCTTCTTGAAAGCCTTATTAGCATTTTTTAAGGTTCCATGGTATGTGCTAGAACTTGTTTAAAGGATCCATATGTAGTATTTTTTTTAAGTCTTCGGATGATGTACTAAGTTATCATGGTGGTCCTTGAGTGAGTGGAAGGGTGTCATAAGGCCCATTTTAAGTTACATAATATAGTCTATATAATGGGATTCATATCCCAATCTCTTATCCAAATTTGAGACCCCTATTGGGATTTCAATCAATTTCATTGGTTCTTAGTTCTATCCTTTGAGCCCTATGAATGATAGCTAAGACCCCCATGTGGTCTTAACTCCTTTACAAACACCATAGGCCCTAATACAAGTAGATTTATGGAAATTTTAAGTTTATTATGGTCACTCAATCATGGAGGAAGGTATATAAGGTTTTTTTGAGTTTTTTAGACTCATATTAGCATGTTCTTAGATTACTTATAAGAGTAGATCAACCCACAAACCCCTTAGCTGGAAGATTTTTAGGTCATGTGAAAGACTTTTGTTTTAACATTTCATGTAAGAACATGACATAAAGGGGATCAATAAATAGTCTCCATACTCCTTCCATACCCCTCTCATGCTCCACATGATCACCATTTGATAGGATCATACCTCATTTGAGCTCTCTCAATGCTAACCATGTGAATGAGGAAGGAAAATCTTTAAGCTTGTTCTCATGATAATCAATATTCAGACTAAAAGTGTATTGACCAATGTCTTCTTCAGGTGGAAAAATTGATTTAAAGATATGAAGGATATCTTATCTTAAAATAACAACCTTAATTATATCCCTCAAGGATAAGAAACCATAAACTATCACCCAATGACTTCATAGACCAACTTCTTAGTAGATGTTAAGGTTTCTTAGCCTAGTTTAATTTTTTTTTGAAAATGTCTACACTTTTTTTTCTTCATTATAATGCCTAATCCACTCAACCAAATATCATATTTTGTTGAATATCCAAGTATAGGATACCTTGAAATTAGTAGGATGGTTTTTAATAGGAGAATGGTAGTCCTTATGGTTTCATTGGAATGTCTATCTATACTAAATACCCAAGGCCATTTTCACCTCATAATGGGTTATGGTTTCCAAACTCCAAACTTCAAAAGGACTTTGTAAATACACAAAAAAGAAACTATCATCTCTTGAATCACTTGAAGTCTCAACTAGTGTAAAGGATACCTAATAATTCATGTCAGATACCTAGAAAATAAGGAGGATATATTTAATTATAACCAAAACTTCATGTTACACTTATATGGTGATCATACACTTTGAAGAGGTGAGCTTAAACTAGCACTTACATATCTATCTATAAAATGAGAAAAGTATGCATATGAAAAGTTGACCATGAGATCCATAGTCATGTGAAAATCATATAATGAGGGAGACTTTCTTAGTTTAAGTTAAATCTAATAATTATTTCATGATTTGATTAATGTATCAAAGGGATTAGATTGACTAAGCCTATATAATCAAAGTCTCTCACACACAAGACCATATATGTAATGTTGAAGAAGTACTAATAGAGTTATGAGATTAATAAGGTTTATGGGGTAAGAGTAACAATGGAGGGAAACCAAAATGTTAGTGTAATCCAAGGAGATAATGTAACATCAACTTACATCTCAAATGGTCTCACTCAAGCAACAAACTAGGAATGTGTTCTACATATATTCATAGAGATTAAAGTGACCAAATTGAAAGTGTATAGGAGATTCATAAGTTTTACACAAGGATTAAATTTATATATATCATGTTATACTATGGAAATAAACCTTAAATTAATAACAATGGAAGGAGGTATATCCTCACAATCCAAACAAGCCTCATTTGAGCACCTATTGGTAGGGTCATGAGTAAGAGAGTGAAGTGTGATAAACCAGGCTTGGTGTAGAGGAGTGAAAGATAGATAATAAATTATATTGAATTTTCCTTCAAGGTTATTAGTCTTTATTGATTACTTTGGTTCCTTTAATTCAAAGGGGAGCCTTGATAGGTTATCAGACCTAGTAAGCCTAGATAGGTAGTCATAGGCATGTTCATAAATATTGAAGACATTTACATGTTTGGAGGTGTTTGAAGGTTGGAAATATCTAAGGGGGAAGTGAGAAGGCATAAATAAGGGTTTAAAAAATGATGAGAACCTTAATTTAATTAAATAAGGTACTAAACCAAACCACTAGGGCTATGCAGGCCTAATTACTCATAAATCTTGAGCAAGATTATGATAGGTATGCAAAGAGTAGAATCCATGAAGGCCTATATCAAAAGGTATTGTTATATCTAAAAAACATGTTGCATGATATTCCAACCCCATCATTCAGAGGAGAGGAGATATTATTCAGGTCTCAAACTCCAACTAGTTCAAGTACTTGGCATGAATAATGATGACCATAGTAGGTTTACATGAGAGAGGGATAGAGATAGTGGTTTAGGAAGATAAGTAAAATAGGTAGATAAGGGTGTTATGGTGATATTGAATCCATGTAAAAATATACAAGTGATTCAAGTTATTGGAAGTTAGTATAAACCTATAAGACCTAAATCTTCCTTGGATTCTTAGGACCCCATCTCCATCTTAGTGACATAGTCAAACCCCAAGGAGACATAAGTCCATGATAAGGTATTTGATGATGATATATAACCTAAGGAGATTTTTTTATATAGAATAAGGTAATAAAATGTAAAAATTAGTTTCATTACCCCTATCAAACTCTATTACCTTAGTCTACCATGTCAAGCTACCAACTTCAACATTCACATCTCGCATGGCATGATGACTTTATCCTAGTTATCTTAGGTGGATTTGGGACCCCTATGCACTCACTATCCATGGATTAAAGAGTTGTATGTATGATCTTAACTCTATGAACAATCCCTAAGATTATCAACCCACCTTGAATGTTTAGTAATAATTTGAGGGATACCAAATTTCACCCACGTCTCACCATATAATCTATATGGAACCAATAGTATTTTAGGATTATTTAAGGGTTTTATGGGATAAAAATACATATAAAGAGGTTTTAGGTTTGAGGTATGTATTCTATGAACCATCATTAAGATGGTAGGCCACTAAAACACTACATAAACCCTAATAGAGACCTGATGGAAGAAAAGTTGAGAAAAATGTACTCAAATTCATTGAATTGGTTTTAGATACACATGGAACTAATTTTCCACTTTGAGGAGGTCCCATTCATGACACTGGTCTAAATAGATAGCTATATGAACCTTCTAAGAACACATTTTTTTCAAGGTTTAATGATAAATTCAAGGTGTAGAGCTTGGTGAAAGGTTAAATATAATTGGGTAAGGTAGTATGAGTTTTTTTATAACATTTCAATCAACAAAATACTCATAATTCTACTTGTAAATGCCCCTACAAGTCCACACCAAACAAGTAATCTAGATATGTAGTCAAAGGTAACCTAGTCACCAAGATGAGGGAAAGTTATATGTTTTCACTATTTTAAAATCCTAATTGATTGTGAGATATTATTTTATGGATTTTAAACATTATCACTTACTTATTGTTAATGTTTTATTTAGGTCCCTTAGCAATCCAATCAACAAATACTAAGTTACTAGACCTAGTTGCCTAGTAGGCCTATTTAGAAATAAGAGAAGATGCTTTTTTAGCATATAAGGTTGATAGGGGAGTTAATTTAGGTCATAAAATCAATGTAAATACCTCATTGGGCCAATTAGGTACACTTCTTATCACCATAATGGAAGATAGGGTAGTTTTCCAATCCTAGTCAACATGCACAAAGAGAAGGTAGGCTACTAAATGCTCTATGGAAGCCTAATTGGACCATATGTGTGCCTTTGTAACTAAAAAGAGAGGGATTACTTTAAAAAATTATAATTGACATGATTTAAATGGGGTAAACCAATTTTTAAACAACATACACCATGCGACATCTATGCCATACTCATTGAAGGGCATCCACTAGAAAAATCAATGCATGGAGAGATGAGGGGACTCTTATGGATGTTGAAACTATTTTTTGAGTGAATGAGGGTCATCATATCCTACTCTCAACTCTTCCACACAATTTTATATTATATCATCTTCTCTAATTTTCTATAAATTAAGACTCTAAGGCCATTTTATTCATCCCTTGAATGGGTATGAAGAAAATTTGCCTAAATTTATACCTTGTAAACCTCTTAAACTAATGAAGGATTGTTTTAACTTCTCTAATATTGGTTTATTATGTTTATGGTTATTTAATTTGAATTATTGAGAGGATTATTTACCTTTGTAGGTACTTAACTCACCTAATTACTAGTACATGTCTCTATGTAGGTTACATAATGTGTTAAGGTGTTAGTGGCTAAGCTTAGAGTGGAAGTTTGACTAGTAAGTGTCTTAAATCAGACCTTCCATTGATTAAACTCATGCTCTGATCATCTAATACATCTTTTATGTGAAACACTGATGCTTAAAATATTTTGAGATAGTGGTTCAATTCATGTATTGTCTAGTAATGTTTTTTAAGGTCAAATAGAGAGGATAAATCATAATGGTGCATCACCTCTAGTATCATAGGTTTCCTTTCAAGTTTTATTTCTATCCCTTTTCACCCCAAAAAGTTATTAGTCTTAGGAATTTATCTCAATTGATGCACCAAGGGAGATATCCCCATAAATTATAGGTCTAGTCCATCCAAAAGTCACCCATAACCCTTGGACTAATCCATGTTACTATTATAACAAAAAAATTCACCCTAGGATAAGGTTATTTAGACCTCTCCAAATTTGGTTAAACATGAGAGAAAATAGAAGAAGAGTGCAGGGGATAAATGTCATGTGAGTTAAAAAAATGAGAGGAGTTAGGTAAATACCTCAATATGTCCTATATGACATTTGTTTCTCCTCTTCAGATGCTTCAACTCTCCAAGTGGCATGGGAGTTGAAATGGTTACTTAACACCTTGACTAGCCCTTTGAAATTTTTATTCTTATTGACATTTTGAAGCACAAGTGGCCTTCATGGTGATTTTATCAATTTCATATACCTCTTTCCTCTAATCATGACACCTCTCAACTAACTCTAATGGTTTCTCTTTGACACATCACCTCTTTCTCTTTCAATGTGTCTAGATGGATTTTCATCTCCTTAGGCCTATTTTGCACACAAGTGTCAAAACATGGTTTAAATTACCTTAGATAATTTTAAAAAAAATGTATGCCCTATTCATACCATATTATACCTAAAACATTCAATTTTGAGGCCTCAAACTTGCCCTAATATGTCACTCTCTACAAAAATCCCTAATTAGGCCTCATTCCTTGTAGCCTTTTTTTTTAAACCTCTTTGTGTATATAAAATTATAAAGTATCATGATAATATAAGGATATATAATAGTACCCTATATATTATTATAGCTCTAGGTTTATTTTTATGAACTGAGAGTGAGTGGAGATGTTCGTTTCTACCCTTTCTCTCTCCTAATTAGGCCTAAATTATGCCACCTTGCTAAGAGAGTGAAAAATGCTTCTTCATGATCCCCAAAAGTTCCAAATCCATAAAAATTAAGTGATCTAATTAGAGAACATCCTCCTTGATCTCCATGTAAAATTTGAAATTATAAATCTCTATATGAACCTATGAAATAGCAAAAAATGTCTTTTCAGCTCAATTCCATACAATAATGTACTAATGACTAGCATGGTAAGATGATTATAGGAGTTTTAAGAAATTTATGGTTGGTTTTTAGGTTCATCTCATCCATTTGTAGGCATAAAATTGCATTTCTCCCCTACCTGGTCCTTATAGCCTTCCTAGGTAGCTTAAAAGTGATTTAATTTCATCTCATCCAATTGTAGGCTTATAAGCTTAGGGTCCCATGAAAATCCTCTTGATCATACCAAAAAAAGTAAGATGGCCTCTTGACTAGTAGTGAGCATTCTTAGAGGTTAAGCAAGAATTACAATTTTTAGGTGGTTGTATGAGTTTTTTTTGAGATCATATGATCTCAATGGGGTCTAGTAAATCTTCCTCTCAAATTTTTAGTGATTCACCAACACCCTACTTTCATCAAACCTCTCTAAACTCTCATAATTCTAGACTAGGGTTCTTGTGCCAAACTGACTAAGAGACCCTAACTACCTATATGTGCCACACTTCCTCACTTTTAGGAGGCTTATGATGTCACTAAATGTTTTTATATGTTCTTCATTGTCTCCTCAATGTTATCTCATGTTTTCAACCTACCACTTCATCTTATTAGCTAACTACCTAAATAGGTTTGTGCATTCTTTTAGGACTAATTGAATAGGGTTTTTTGTGCTTGTTTCATCACTATCAAGAAGTGAATTCATGGAATGGTTGTATATGTTTTATCACCATCTCTCCATCTCTATAAATCTAAAATTCACTCCTACTAAACTCACTTAACCATTTTATCCTTAGCTGTCTACCCAAGACTATTTACACGACTAAGTCTGTAGGGTTTAAAACAGGGTAATCAACTATGTTATCATCTTGTTGGTTATGACTGAGGTTTTCATGAATAAATTTTTGCTAATTAAATCATTTTTTAATAATTTTTTCTCTTTTATATCTTATGAATATATTTTAACCTCTTTATACAAGCACAACCTTCTCAAAATGAGCAAGAAGACCTATGCACTTAGGTATTTTTGAGATCCATGTTTGGTCATTATTCTACTCTAGGATTATATCTCTTTTGATCTTAGAAGGTTTTATAAAATTAAATATTCTTTATACCCTGAAAACACTACACACCACTACTTAGTTTTTGGGAAACACTTTACCATTTAGGTAGACCTATAAGTTTCTAACTGCTTGTGTATGTACATTTGGAAATGGTTCACCAACTTAGGTTGTAGTGTCCTTATTGAAACATGAAACTCTCAGACTCTTTTCATACTATTGATACAACTGAGGACCTTACTAAAAGCCCTTTAAACCTTAAAACTCCACCATTATACTATCTCAAGATTAGTTATCTAACAAGATGGCTATAGGTCTCTCTTAGAGAGGAGTGAACATGTTTTAGGTTTTATGACCACATTATAATTCACTAATAACTTTCATGGATTGTAATATTTTCTTGGAAGCCTAGAAACCTCCTTTAAATTATTTAACCCTCTCATTATATTCCAAAACTTCAATGTTTAAGACAAACATCTGAGTGGATGGTTGTAGGTAGTTATTGAAGGGGTATGACTATGTTTGACCTATAAATCCAATATTAAATATTTATTAATAGCTTAATCATGTTTTATGCTGTCTAAATATCTCAATAAAAATATTTTTAGTTTATTTCTTTATCTCACCCACTATCACGAGACCAATATTAACAATGGAGGGCTATGGATGATGTTTTTGGATAGTCTAACTACATATAGATTTTTATGATTCCTTATTACCACAATATGAATATTTTAGTTTAAAATTAATTGAGATATTTCTTTATTGATACCTTCAAGTTTATTAACCTCTCATTACATCTTTAAATACCACTGTATCCACTATCATTCCACATATAATCTATATGTAAGTGTAACTATGTTAATAAGTTTGACTATGTTTTAGTTTTAGAAATAGATTATTCAACACAACATATTGTTCTAAAAATGGTAAAACAAATTAAACCATATCTCCTCACTTAATTTTAATTTAGTATCATCTTTCAAATACCTTTGTTACCTTTATCACTATCAAGACATATAGATAGTCCTATAGATGCATATATAAGAGTAGTCTTATCATCAACTCTTTGTATTAAGTGCTTAGAGGTCCATATTAGTATATGATCATTTTAAAAATACACCACCACATTTATATATGCTTGGATAACATTCATAGCCCTGACAACATTTACTTTACCTGAATGATAGGCCTATAGGCCTATGGAGGATAGTGACTACAACCTTATGCTTGAAGATTTGAAGGAAAGCAATACATGAACATGATATTTAAAGATAATTTTACCTATAATTGTATAAAAACATCAATCATGAATAAAAAATTTAAAACTCCTAAAAATGCACATTCAGACTATTGAAATCACCTCAATTGTTATACACATAGAACACAATCTACAATAGAGATATGTGACCATCTAAAACTAATACATATTACATGAATAATCATAATAATATTAATGATTTTATAATTGATTATTGGGAAATTTATAAACAATCAAATTCCTTTGACCACATAAAAAACTTAGAAACACAAAAGTATGACCAGTCACTTGCAGACAATGCATAAAAGGGAAATTACTTAACAAAAGACCATTCACATATGATAAGAATATGGGTGAATGAGTGTGAATCATATATATACATATAATAAATCTTTTTAATTATTTTAAATAATCCAATTCATCTACACTTGAACTAGAGTTATGTCAAATTTAGCCTATGGGGTTTTGAGATCTTAAAAACTAGTTTGGGATCTTAGTGATTGTTCATAAATATAAGAGAACAAATATAATGAAAAATTTAAAAAATTGAAATCCCATAGGGTTATAAACCTTTGGCCAAAAATTTATCTCCCAAATTTTTTGGTATGGCCTATACCATCGGCTTAAAGTTGGCTTTCACTAGCTTATGAAGGGGGTGATGAGAGATAGAAGGATATGTATGAAAATATTGAGCTCAAAAATTATTACCAATATTTTTCATTAACTTTATGATACTAAATTACACTATAAAATTATTTTCACTTTCACATGACTTCCAAAAGTCCATACAAATTCTTATAATTCCTCAATCTAGCATTGAAGTATAATATTCTAACTTTTTTTTATCCCTTTGACAAGTGTAATAGTTAAGTAAATAATCCCAGATAATTATAATGTGTGTGTTTCAATTTTTTCTCTATAGTTATCCTATTTTGATCTTGGGGTCAAAATTGGATAATAAATTGGTGACTCGTAGGGGTAGCATGTATGCTATACTGACTTAACCAATAGCCTTGTCCTTCTATTGGTCTATGGAGTCAATTACACTATAAGAAAACAAGATCATACCTTGAAACTTGAACAAAAATATAAATTTATTACCTAAACAACACAAAAAATAAAGACACACACATAAAAGTAAAGAAAGGAAGACACACATATGTGGTAACTAAGCACAAGGGAACACAACAAGAACTTAAGTAAACTAGAGTATATACAAAATAACCTAAAGCAAAATTTATCCTCCTATATCAAAAGGGAAACTTGCACCATATTTTTATCCATGAGATGAAGGGGTGAAGGAATTAAGTTTCCTTTTGAGCTTTGGTTTTGATGTCCTAGACTCCTTCATGGTTGCTACTTTCTTTGGCATGATCTCAAATGCAATAACTTGAATTCCACTTATGACTCAACTATCTTATCATGGTAATATCCAGTTGTAACTTGACATAATCATGATTCATCAAATCATGGTTATTTATAATGTATGGAAGCTTGAATAACAACATATTTTTTATCAATTGCAAGCTTGTCAAGCTATTCAAATAACTTTGCATACTCAGCTCCATCTTCATCATTGTCCTCAATGAAGTCATATTGTTTTATTTTCTTATGTTCATGAATTTAAACCTTGAAAAGGCCTTCAAATTATTTACATATCTCATTGAGACTATGCCACAAGTCATCTTATCATATAAATATTTCATTGTCAGCTATAACTTGATCATATAAATTCTTAACTAATGCTTCTTTTTTATGTTGAAAATATTCATGGCTAGACCTCCAACATGGAAAAACTTGAGGATCTTGAAGAATGGGTAATGGGGCTGGAGTAGGCACAATGTTTTCTTCCTTAACATCAATTTATTGATCTTGGATTTCTTCCTCTTCCTTTTTCTAAGACTTCAATACTTGGTTCTAAGTAAGAATTTTTAAGCTAGTAGGCACTAATGCTTTAGAGGTGAAGAGAGAATTAGATTATAACCATTATATGCTTTTATTTTAACTAGTTGTCCTTGACCTTGAAAGGGTGGTCTATTAATTTTATAGTTTGGATAGAACTTATTGTGTTTATAGGAGCTTTGGAAAGGTCTCCCTTGGTTCTATTGTATGATACTTTTGAGACCTAAAATCTCTTGCTCAAGCGTCTTAATCACATTTTCTTCTTCATGATATAATTCTTCATAGGCTTCTTCATAAGGCTACTCAACAACAACATGATCGTATGGAGAAGGAATAGGTTAACCAAAGGGCTTCAATAGCTCATAAGGATAATAATAATCTTTATAGGGATGTTGAGGAACATAATATGGGTCATGACAAGGCTAGTAGGGAGGTGTAAGTAGTAAATCTCATCATATCTAGCCATACCAAATTCATTAGTCAAATGAAACATAATATTTTATAAAATTATTTCACAATAAGTATCTAGGATATTTATAACGAACTAATTATATTCAGAGTTACCATTGGTGTTTGATTGAATGCCTCTAAAGGCTGATAGAAGGAAGGACAAAATGAAAAAATTACACTCTTTTGGAGCTTAAGTCCCATTGAGTGTTCCATAACTATTATAACCAAAATTTTCACCCTAGGAGAAGGTTGTTCAGACTTATCCAAATTTAGTTAAACATGGGATTACCCCTAAACCTATGGGTTGTCTATAACATGGGTAAACCTCTAGGTTTAAGGGATAGGTCCCTTTTATGAATAAATTAAGATCATACACTACTTTATTGATTGGAAAAGGGAAAAAATAACTGAAATAAACCTAACTATAGTGGTGATGCACCAAACTTTTTTGACCACTACCACACATTACACAATACACTAAGACCTATAAGATAACACAAACATACACACATCCTAGAATGAACCTATTACATCAATGTTTTATAAAAGGGTAAGGAATTTTAAGGCTAATATGGAAGAATAATTTAAATTTTAAACCCACAAGCTACCCTTGATGACACCAACTACAACTTGTAATAGAAAAATAACCACACGAGGTAAGATAAATAGGACACAAACAAGGTGATATACATATACATTTAACAAGATCAACCATTCAGATATTTATCATTTCATGTAGTCATATAATAAGGTAAAAAATTAATTTTTTTATTGATCAAAGGTAGAAAAAATGGTAGGGCTTTGCCATGCCTAGGTGGAGGATCCATTTCAAAGATAAAGTGGATCAATATATAGCACAAGTGTGAGAAAATGAAATAAGAGTGTAGGAGAGAGAGAGTAGACAAGTGTCATATGAGTTAAAGAAAAGATAATAATTATGTAACTACCTTAATATAACCTAGATGACATGTTTTTATCCTCTTTAGATGCTCTAACCCTCCAAGTGGTGTGGGAGTTGAAATGGTGGCTTGACAACTTGACTAGCCCTTTGAAACTCTTCTTATTGACATGTTGAAGGACAAGTGGTCTTCCTAGTGCTCATACTAGTTTATTATACCTCTTTCCTCTACTCCTACCACTCAACTGCCTCTAGTAGGTTCTCTTTGACACATCACATCTTTCTCTTTCAAGGTGTCTAGAGGGATCTTCATCTCCTTAGGTCTATTTTTCACACAAGTGTCAAAAATTGGTTTCAATTACCTTAGCTCATCCAAACTTCATGGGTGTCTTATTCATACCATAATGGACCTATAAAAATCCATTTTAAGGTATTAAACTAACCCCAATAGGTCACTCTCTACCAAAACAATAATTAGGCTTCATTCCTTATATCCCTTTTTATGTAAATCCCCTTGTTTAGAGAAAAGTAAAAAGGATCAAAAGAATATAAGGACATATTATAGTACCCTATAACCTCTTACAACTCTAGGATCAATTTTATGAGATAAGAGTGAGTGGAGATGTCCTTCTCTGCCATATCTCTCCTAACTAGGCCTCAATTAGGCCTCCCTACCAAGAGAGTGAAAAATGATTTTTCACACTCTAAAAAAGTTCAAAAACAAAAAAAAGTGTGTGATTTAGCTATATAACATCATCTTTGATCTCCATGTCAAATTTTAAATTCTAAATCTCTGTACAGACTTGTAAAATAGCAAAAAACTACCATTTTTGCCCAATTCCATATACTTATGTATAGTAATGTACTAACCACTATATGGGAGGATGATAATAGAATTTTTGAATATGTTATAAGTGGGTTGGAAGTTCATATCATCCATATAGAGGCATAGAATTTAATTTCTCTCTCACCTAGTCCTTATAGCCTTCCTAGTGATCTAGAGGTCAATTCAAAAAGGGTCTTAAAGAAACTTTCACCATTACATAGGGCCCATTAATACCTTTCCAATGGTATGAAAAATGTAGAAAAGGAAGCTTGTATGCTCCTTGAATATTCGGTCAAATTTTTGATCAAAATAGGTCAAAGGTGGTCAAAGCTGATTAACTAAAAAGTTGATGATCATGGGACATATTTGAAGTAGTTTCATAACATATAATTCATCTTGAGATTTTTGGTGTAATTTAAATCGACTCATTTCAAGTTCGTATGTGAAATATATAGCATGTTGAATTTCTAGGTCAATAGGAAAAAATAGGTATCACATAGCAACAAGTGGCATAATTTGAGCACACTAAGTGGACAAATTATGAGGTGACATGTGGAAGTGAGTTTGAGCAAATTTTTTTGGTTTGTCCAACTTCATCTTTGACAAGTGTACATAGATGGCATATAAAGGTTGACTATGGGGACCATAGTTAGTGGAGTCTACCTTTTTCTTCAACGGGGACCCTGCCAATGATAGAACTATGCATTATCTAGTTGGATGTTGACAAGTGTAAAATGGAGAGTAGTCCATGTAGTGGGTCCATAAGCCACCATTTGGCTTGCCACCACTTATTATTCTATGCTCAAATTTTATAGTCACCAACTGAATATAGTTTTATGTAATTAATTAATTACCATGCCATGATACCAAGAAGGTTCTATGCCATGTCCAAGACATCCAACATACCTTCCAAGTTTTCAATGAATGGAATATCATCTAAGGATATCACGTAGACCACCCAAGCTACCAACATTCCAATTCAACATGCCATGAGTTCAAATTCCCATGAAATACCTCATCTAAATCACTACCAATTCACCATGGGTCTAATATGGGTGAGAGGGCATAATAAAAAGGTGATACATGGCCTAAGCCACAAGTTATCACCTCTTAAATGTTGGATATTAGTTGTGATAAGCCGAACTCTGTTATCAAGTACTTGTCATGAGTTGATTTTATTCATATTCTTAGTCCACAATTTTTATTAATTTTATTTATTAATCATTATTGAATGCATAATTAGTCAAATATAAAATATTAAGGAAAATTGAGCACTTAGGGGTTTGAGATAAATATGTATTAAAAGGTCAAATTCATTTTTGTTTCCTTTAGTGTTTTTAGAAATTGTGTGATTTGACTAAAGGATCCAAGGTAAATAATTTTTGCATGGAAATAAGTTCTATTTTAAGGATCAGATTTAGTATCAAAATAGTTAGTATGTTAGGTTAGCTTATGATTACATGGATTGATATCAGTTGTTTTTAGTTTTGTTCCTAGTATTATTGTAGACTTTTTGGGCATGTTAATATTCCATTTTTAGTTTGTCGAATTAGGTTGTTTATAGGGAATAGGAAACAATGAGCAAAGCCTTGAAAAAAGAAAGGCTTAATTAGCTTCAAGAAATTAATTAGAATATCAAATAAGAGAATGCTTTACTGAGAGTTCATTTTTACTCCTTGGAAGAGAATATTGGCCACTTAAAATTAGAGCTAGAAGCCAAGGATAAACTCTTGGCATAGATGTAGGATGAAGATAAACACTATCTTCATCAAATGCCTTCCACTACAGATGCAAGCACTATGACTAATGAGTGTACTGTAAGTTATTCATTTGGTAATTCCTTTCATTTAGTTTTAGATGTTGATTTTGGTAGTGTTGAGAAACACACTAAGGGCATTGGATTTAAACTATTATTGAAAAAGGGATTTGATGAAAGGGGCCTTGGAAAGAATGGTCAAGTTATTGTTAACCCAATATAGGTAAAGCATAGATCTTTTCATGTAGGATTGGGTTACACTAGTGAGAAAGTGGATATTGTAAAAAATACTCCATTGTTGAAAGAGGACAAGTTTTTGACAACCAAGATATGAGACCACTAGTAAAGTAGAATTCCTATTTGTGAAGGAATGATGAATGGTGTAAGAAATCAGGTAAAAGAGGTATCAAGATTATAACTCATCATTATTACACTAGAAAAATCACCAATAAGAATGTGAATTCCAAGACTTCTGAATCACTTTTGCCATTTATGAAATTTGGTTTTTATATTCAGAAGATGTTGCATTCTTTTCCTTGTACATTTTACAAATTAAATAACCATTGTGCCACATATTTTTGAAAAACACAAGCTTTACTGAAGCATCTTTTAGGTGATAAAGACCATTATCATACTAGCAAAGCAAAAAATGGTAAATAGGTGACCTCTCCCACAAAAAGAAACCATTGCACTCATTGTCACGTGAGTGGACATTGAGTTGAGAAGTGTTAGAAACTTCAACCATCCCATAATCCTGGTAATGGTAAGAAGAAGATGGTTTATAAACCTATTGATAAGGTAATTAATGAAACTTTTGTTCAATCAACCCATGCAAATGTTAGTAAATCTACTAAGGAAAATAAACAACCTAAATAGGAGAATCTGATAAAGAGGGTTAGTAAATAGTTTCTTAATTTCATGTTGTCATGATTAGTGGATTGATAACACATTTGTGTTGTAATCAAATTTTGGGATCCTTGTTGAATGTTGACAAAGGACATTTACCCATGCTTTGATATATGCATTTTGGAGATACTATAGTGGGAACACTTTGAGATAGGTTTATCATGCAAAGTTTTTAAATCTCATACTTATGTTTTTGAAAGTTGTATTTTTGGAATCTCCATTTTTAGTGTTATGAGTTTCCTATTGAATTATCAAGTAATTTAACTCATTGATTAGCTTGGGAGATTTGATAGCAATTGCATAGGTTGATGAAATTTGATATTGCTCAATTTCATACTTAACCATTATTTTAGATGCATCTATTTTCGGCATGTATGTGATTAGATGCATTGATAATACCCATTGGGGCAATGTATTATGACATGGTCACAACCAATATTGTATTTTATTTATATTGACAATATTTTTGTGTAGTTACATTGGTTATTAATTCAATGTTTGGTATTTCACCTTTTATAGGATGTGATAGTGGGTAGATATTTTGATATATGGTGACCTTATTGGCAGTTACAATATTTAGTATAATTCATGCCTTATTTTAGGCATTTTAAAATTTTGAGTTATGAATCATATTTTTCCACTATTATCTCTATGTTATGATTAGGATTATATATTTGATATGTTGTAGAGGACCATTTAGTGGTAGGACAGGAGGTCACTAGGCTTATTTGTGTAGAGGTTCTTGTGAAGCCATGCAATAGAGGAAGTCATCATATCTTAGCTCTATGTAGAGGTTATTGATGGTTGTGTAGTAGTAGAGGGTTTGTAGAAGATGTGATCAATTGGTTGTTCCAAGCATTTTAGGCATAGTTATGGAACCTAAATAGATTGATAAGACCCATCAAAGTATCTTCAAAATTGACTAGCATCAAGGGGATCATCAGAGTCAAATCTAGTTGCCAAGAGCCAAGGCCATGTAAATATACTCACCTAAAGTACTAGGTATAGTACCAAATTTTTGTGGACAAAAATCCTTCTTAATAGGGAGGATTTATCTACAGGCCAATTTAGAAAAGGTCCTAAAAAAACTTGCACTATTTCATAGTGCACATTGAGACCTTTCCAATGGTATGAGAAACATAAAAAATGAAGCTCATATGCTCTTTATGTAGTTAGTCAAAGTTTCAATCAAAATAGGTCAAAAATTTTCAAAGTTGGTCAACTAAAAATTTGATGATCACATAATGTATCTAAATTAGTTTCACAATGTAGAGCTCATCCTGAGCTTTTTGGCACAATTTGAAAGGATTAATTTTGGGATGTATATGTAAGATATTTCATGCTAAAGTTCTAGGTCAATAAGCAAAAATAGGTATCATAAAGTTACAAGTAACATAATTTTAGCATGCCAAGTGGACAAATTATGAGTTGACATGTGGAAATGGGTTTGAACAAATTTTTTTTGGGTTTGCTTGACTTCATCTTTGATAGGCATATGTAGACGGCATAAAAAAGCTGGCTACAAGGACTATAACTAGTGGAATCTACTTTTATCTTAGAGGGGGACCCTATTTTTGATAAAAATATGGATCATATAGTTGGATTTTGACAAGCTTTGAATGGGAGTAGTCCACGTGGTGGGTCCTTAAGCCACCACGTGGCTTGCCACCACTTATTATTCCATGCTCAAATTTTATAGTCAACTATTAACTATAGTTTTATGTAATTAATTAATTACCATGACATGAAACCAAGAAGGTTAAATTAAATTTCAAATACATCCAACATACCCTCCAAGTTCTCCATAAATGGAACATCATCCAAGGATAGCACATGGAGCACCTAATCTACCAACATTCCAAGTTCAACATGCCATGAGTTCAAATGCCCACCAAATGCCTCATACAAATCATTACTAAGTCACCATGGGTATAATATTGGTGATAATTCATAATAAAATAGGTGATACATGGCATAAGCCACATGTTATATCATGGAGATAAGGCTATTTAAATCCTTGCTCACATTATCACCTCCTAAATATGGGATATTAGTTTTTATAAGCACTAATGCAATGCCATAGGACTCAAACCATGACATTTTGGGTAAAATGATAAGGTTTCCATTGATACACCCATGGATTCCAATAAATATATAAATTTCATGAATGTGTATTTGAAGACATGTATTTCCATGGAGACAATGTAGTCATAAGGACTAGCTTGCATGTTTCCTCAGTTTTGAGGTACTTGGAGTTATTTCCAGACTTCAAAGTAAACTAGAGATATGTTTTATATTTTTATCTAGTTATAAAAATATATTTAGTGTATATATTTTAATTAATTTTATGCAATTTCTAATTCCTCAAATTGAACCTTTCAACAAACTGTGTATAGGCCATAACAGACCAGTTTGTGAAATATCAAGTTTTGAGAGACTTGGAAAGGTTTTTAGCTCTTGGTGTAAACTAGGAGATTGTCCTATACTCTAAGATTATTTAAATGGTATGTTTAAATTCCTATTTTTGTATTTTTAAATAAATTATATAATTGTTTTTCAAGACTTTTTGGTGAGAGTCCATAAGATTGTGAGATCGCATTGCCGATAATGAGGTGAAAGGGAAATGGATCGGTTCATACCATAAGCTAAATTGAAGACATAGGAATTTCAAAAATATATTATAAAGTTATTTTAATTATTTTTTTATTCATGAATTATTCTTGTGCAATTTTTATTAATTTTGTTTATTAAGATTTATTGAATTCATAATTAGTCAAATATGACATATTAAGGAAAATTAAACACTTAGGGGTTTGAGATAAATATGTATTAAAAGGTAAAATTAATTTTAATTTTGTTTATTATTTTGGTAAATTATGTTCTTTTACTAAAATATCCAAGGTAAAAAAAATTACATATAAATAAGCACCACTTTATCGATCACCTAGGCAGCCTAAAAGCGATTTAAACTCTTAACGATAGTTCATAAACCTTAGTGAATGAAACCTCCTAAAATTTAAAAAAATTGAAGTGTATTAGGGTATTAAATTTCCCCTATAATCTTAATGTCCCATTAAAATCCTCTTGATCATACCAAGTAAAGAAATATGGCCTCTTAACTAGTAGTGAGCATTCTGGGAGGCTGAGCAAGAATTAAAATCTATAGGTGGTTGTTTGAGTTTTTTTTTTAGATAAAATAATCTCAATGGGGTTTGATAAATATTACTCTAAAATTTTAAATTATTCAAAAACCACCTTATTTCATCAAGCTTCTCTATAGTTTCATTGTTCTAGCCTAGGTTTCTTTTACCAAACTAACTAAAATACCCTAACTACCTATAGTGCCACATTTATTCACTGTCAGGGGGTATGTGATATCATGAAAGGTTTTATAGTGTTATTAAATATATACTCAAGTTTTTCTCATGGTTTCAACTCACATCCAACTCACCACTTCATCTTCTTAGCCAATAACCTAAACAAGCCTATGCATGATTTCAAAACTAATTGAATAGTGTTATTTGTGTTTGTTTCACCACTGGCAAGAGGTGAGTTCATGGAATTATTTTATGTGTTTTATCACAATATCTCCATCTATCTAAATCTAAATTTCACTCTTATTTAACTCACTTCACCATTTTATCCTTAGTTATCTACCCAAGACTATGTACATTACTGAGTCTACATGGTTTAAAACATGGTCATAAACTATGTTATCATCTTATTGGTTGTGACCAAGGTTTTCATGAATTAATGTTTACTAATTAATCCAATATTCTATTCTTTTTTCTCCCTTAAATATTTTTAAGATCTCTAAACCTCTTTATATAAGCACAACCTTCTTAAAATGAGCAAGCATGCTTATACAGTTAGGTCCTTTTGAGACCCCTATTTTGTCATTATTTTTATCTTAGATTAGAAATATTTTAATATAATTTTTTTTTAGAACCTTCAATATATTTCTACCCTTAAAACACCACACACCACTATTTAGGTTTTAGGAAACCTTTTGTCATTTAGGCAGACCTACAAATTTCTAACTACTTGTGTATGTGCATTTGTAAATGGGTTTCCAACTTAGGTTGTATAGTCCTTATTGAAACATGAAACTATAAAAATATTTACATAATATTTATATAGATTAATAACTTTTTAAAATCCATTGAAACTCAAAATTACAGTATTATACTATCTCAAGAGTAGTTATGTAATAAGTTGGATGTAGGTCTCTTTTAGATAGGATTGAGCATGTTTTAGGTTTTAAGACCACATCATCATTCACTAAGAAATTATATGGTTTTTAAACTATTATTGGGATCCTATAAACCTCTTTCAAATTATCTAACCCTCTCACTATATTCCAAATCCTCAATGTTCAAGACAAACATCTAAATGGATGGTTGTAGATAGTTATTGAAGGGGTGTGATTATAATTGACCTCCAAAACAAATATTTAGTCATTATTCATAGATAAATTATGTTGTATTATGTATAAATATCTCATTAAAACTCTTTTCATTTTATTTCTTTATTTCACCCACTATCTCAAGACCAATCTTAACAATAGAGGGTTGTAGATGGTTTTTTTGGATAGTTTGACTGCATATGGAGTTTTATGATTCCTTCTTACCACATTATGAATATTATGGTTTAAAACTCATTAATAAATTTATTTATTGATACCTTAAAGTTTATTAACCTCTTATTACATCTTTAAACACCATTTTATCCATTTTTATTCCAGATATAATCCATAGGTAAGTGAAGGTGACTATGTTACTAGGCTTGACAATGTTTTATTTTTGAAAATAGATTCTTTAACACACCATAGTTTTATAATAGTGTAAAAACCCATTTAAAATTATTTGATAAATTAATTTAAATTTAATATCATATTTCAAATAATTTTACCACCTCTATTACTATCAAGACATACAGGTAGTCTTATAGATGTATATGAGAGCAGTCTTATCATCAACTCTCTACTTATGGAGGATAGAGGATGTAACCTTGTGATTGGAGATTTTAAGGAAATAAATAAATGAAATTTAGATTCAACTATAATTTTCCCTCTAATTTTTATCATTACATCAATCATGAATTAATTTTTTTAAACTCTTGGAAATGCACATTCAGACCATTGAAATCACCTCAATTCTATACACACACAACATAGTCTATAATGGAGATATGTGACCATATAAAAATAGTATGGATTACATTAATAATGATAATAATCTTAATTATTTTATAATATATTAGGTGGAAAAGGAAAAACAATCAAATACCTTTGACCACTTGTAAAACTCAGATTCATAGAAACATAACTAGTCACTTGCAGATAATGTAGAAAAGGGAAATTGCTTGCCAAAAGACTATTTACACATGCCAATAATATGGTTTAATGAGTTTTAGTAATTTATATACATATTATAAATCATTAAAACTAGTTTAAATCTGAAAAATCATCTACACATGCACTTGATTTATGTCAAATTCAGCCTATGAGGTTTTAAACTCTTAAAAAGTAGTCTAGGATCGTATCAATTATTTATAAATATAATAGAAAAAATATAATGAAAAATTACACTAATTATAATCCCATATTATTCCCAAAAAATTTCCAAAATATTAGCCCCCAAATCTACTTGTATGGCCTGTACCATCTACTTGAAGTTGGCCTTCCCTATCTTGGAAAGGGGATGATGAGAGAGAGAAGGATATGTCTAAAACTATTGATCTGCAAACTTCTTCCCAAGATTTTTCGTAGATTTTATAATATTAAAGTACACTCTATAACTATTTTCACTTAAAAATGACTTATAAAATTCTATGCAACTTCTTCTAACTCCTAAAACTAACATTAAAGTGCAAGATGCTAACTTTTTATAATCCCTATGATAGGTGTGATAGTTAATTAACTGATCCCAACTCCTTATAATGTTTTTGGTTTGATATTTTTTCCTATAGGGACCTTATTTTGAACTGGGGGTCTCAAAATTCGATAATAGTTACCCCAAACTTGGACATGTTTAAACAATCCTCTCCTAAGTGTTTAGTTTGGTGAGTTAGTAGGTACACGCTTATATGGTGTTATTAAGTAAATAATAAGTAAATTTATATAAATAATGTATACAAATAAATATTTTTGTAATGGTAACACATCATAATATTAAAAAATAGTAATAGCTATAATGATAACTAAAAAAAACATTTAAACATGTATCTAAACCAAGTCAATCATGTCCAAGCACAAAGTAACCAAACATAATGAAATTAAAACAATTATGCTTTTATTTGTACTACATGGTGTGTGAAAGTTACTTTTTGAATCTCTACATCTCCAACATATTCATCTATAACACCCTTCATGATGATACTCTTCCTTCGTATATGTCTAGAAAGTGGACTTTCTCCTTCATCCACCTCACAAATACAAATGATAGTTGGCCCATAACTATGATAATAAATAAATATGTTGTTAAAGCACAATAGTATTGAATGAACATAATCCACATTCATATGAAGCTCATGTAAAACTAATAAATCAAGTAGTAATTCACATAAAATAATCATTATATATATGTCCATACATCAACATAATGAAAATAGTTTGCTAAAATATTAATTAAATAACATTAACCCCATTAATATTTGTTTAATGAGAAAATAAATTTTAGTGAGGAAATTGAAATGTAACACAACATCAGGGTAAGCATCCCAAAATAATCTATAATCTCATGATGGGACCTCACATTGGGTGTCTCACTTCACCCACACATATATTTTCTACCATGATTGGGGCAAGTCACCTTATGATTTCTTACATGCCTTTCTATTCTTCCATGTCTTCTTGTTCTTATTCTTCTTCCATGTCTTCTTCTTCCATGCCTTCTTAATTTACCATGCTTACCATTATCAGCAACATTTATGGAATCTCCTTTAGTGTACCTACCCAAAATTCCCACATTAATACGCAAATAAATGATACCACTAGTTCATCTCATGCTACTTCTACTAGTCAAGCCACTATTAATACTAATCAAATTTTATTACAAACCATAAATCAAATGTATACTTTTCAAACTAGTAGTGCAAATCTAATGAGTAAAATATAAAACCAAATTTTGAATTACAAAATTATCCTCAACCTACTCAATGGATAGTGAAAAACCCTTATGCCCCCACCCTGCCTCCTTAGAGATGCACAAGGTAAACTTATACCTGAATCCCCAATTCTAAACAAGGATATCAAAAACTGACAAAATTAACCCTTAGTTCATCAAATTAAAAATATTGACATAGGTTGTATTATTCCTAATATCACTTACAATGGATCCCTTGATCTTGCATTATATTTGAAATCTTTTGGAAAATCGTATAAATATTGGATTAAACTCAATACCTTTTTTCCCACCAAGATCTTAGCTAAAACCTTTTCACATAATGTTTTGGATTAGTATAATCAACTTAAGTCTCATATTATATCTATTTTAAAATACTTATTTAATGTATTGGTAAATGAATTCCAAACTAATGATCTTCTTAAAAATAAATTAACTCACTTTATCAAATATAAACAATCAAAATTTGAAATGGCCCAAATGTTCATTAAAAGATGGAAATAATTATCTAATATAGATAAACATAACATGCTAGAAGACAATCTCTTCCACTTTTTCACCAATGCTCTTCATCCTAAATTTCAATATCGTGTTATGAATCTCTCTCCAAAATATTTGGAGGAAGTCCTAGACCAAGATCAATGTCAGGATTTTATCATAAGACAATATGAGTCTTCCCACCCTCCATCTAAAAATTGAATACCTACAAAATCTAAGAGTCAACATACTACCAATGATGGTGTTATTAATACATATTATTCCATACACACTATTAGTGTTATCCTCCCAATTGGTTCTAATTATTCTACTATTTCACTACCACTTTCAACCAATTCTTTACAATAACCTAGTTCTACATATTCCCAGGTGAATAATGTATATTCTCATAAACTAATTTCCATGGAAGAAAATAAAGTGTCTTCCTAGGACTTCACCATAATATCTTGGCCCTACTCACCCTACTAAACATTGGTATTATCCATATAAGTTTTTTTGGTAACATGGAAGTTGGGATCATTCCTATGAGACTTTTCACCAACTTATAAACTTTGTTATTGAGTATCTCTTTGGTCCTAAGTTTGATCAAGAAAACTTAATATGTGAGCACCAATAATATTATAAATTTGAAGCTAAGAGTCATGAAACAAAAATTAAACATTATTTCCTTAATCAAGATAATGTTCATCTCACTATTTACATGTATCACCTTCCTAATCATCAATCAAGTATACTCAACCTCCCACTTCCAATATTGTTAAAAATTATATCAATCCTAATCTCTCATTAATGATGAAAATGTTTTCAATATGAAAAATACAAGGATATTATCATCTTAATTATATCCTTATCCACATTTCATATATAATAATGTCCCAACTTTATGTACTATTCAAGATACTTATCCACTCATTTCATATAACTTAAGCATATGACAATGATTCCAATAAATATAACAACACAAATTACTCCTCCCACTATCCCACATGTGTCTAATCAAACAATACATTTGGATACTCATTATCTTTCCATTTATATAAATTATAATCCTCACTTATCATCAAATTCCCCTCACTTCAAATTACCCACATTGAAAACCATAAATCATTTTATTTCTATAGTTTATTCACCACACACAACATTTAAACATTCAAAATAATTAATCATTAACCCAATTACACCACCAACAACATTACCCAATTCAACCCAAGATGAAACTCTTAGAAAAACCATATCATATAAATCCTAATCAATTATTCCACATCAACATCAATTTAAATGCCTTTTTATCCTCCTTAAAATAAACTTGCTTCAATATTATGCAACTTCATTTGATATATTTATAACTGGATATGATGAATGGGATCATATCATGGAACTTTCTTGTCTTCCATATCAAATTATTTTTATATAACTCATGAGGACCTCCCATCATCATCATAATCATTTCATGTAACTCTTATTGTAAATGAACATCCCTTGACCTCCACATATGGGGAAAGAAGACACTTTTTTTGGGTTTAAAGATAATATTATTCAATAATGTGAGGAAATTTATATACACATTGATGAAAATTTACATACTTCTTTCTCAATCATATTTCCTATCACTTGAAATATTCTTGACGAAATATTTATTTTTAAAAATTATCTTCCCTTGTTTATTAATGTCCAATTTGGTGATATCAAAGTCAAGTATGTTTTTTATTTATGAAAGTTATGTCACTTGTTTTTCCTTCCTTGATTTTATTAAAAAAACCTTGGGTAATATTAATGTAACCTTAAATATATCCAAATCACATGTCAAGTCTATGATCAAAGATAACTTCCTCCTCTAGGTTGTGTTCATATTCCTATCATAGTTCCTCATATTATAGTTCATATCATGGTCATGTTATTTAATTTTATATTATTATATAACTTTTTTATTGGTCAACATTAGACACACTGCATGAGAACTATAGCCTTGTCAACATTCCATTGTGTCAAATTTCCTCACAATGGTTCTATATATAAGTTTTAAGGAGACACAAACCCTTGGAATTTAGAGTAATTTAAGGAACATGGTGTTTTAAAAATACCCACCCTTGAACCTTTACCTAGTATCAATTTTCAATAATCTCAATGATTTACTCATCCCACGAAATCTAATTCAAGTTATAATGGACACCCTAAACTTGTGGGTAATATATAACCTTGTATCTTATATCATGATGATGATGAAATTTATGAGATCCATTGGGAAATCAAAACTTCAGATCTCGCCTCTCACATAATTTCACAATTGCCTCTATCTTTATGACCTTGGTCTTATAAAAAACTAATAAATGAGATTCTTTATACCATAACGAAGACTAAATTACCATTTCCTCATTCTTCCTTGAGTAATAAAATTATCCATGGTTGCACTATTGATATTAATATTCCTGATAATGATAAGCGATATTCATTAGATGATCCCTTTTTAGCTAGTTTTTTCTCAATATAAAGATTCAAAAATATTTAGATATCATTTTTCTTTACAACATTATTTATATTTATATAGTATTAATTCTATGGATACAGCTTATACTTATTCTGATATCTCACCTAACATTATTAAGTCTTCACATGATGTCCATAGGTCTAACATGGAACATATCCCAACTACTTCTCATCTTATCACTTTTGAGATTCTTGATCATGACAGCCATGACCATACTAGTTTGAAAGGTTTTATGATCCTTCAATCATGATCCTCATTAGATGTTTTCCATATCATGAAAATCCACATTGACATATTCTCTAATAGCCATTAAACCTAGTCTTGATCCTATTACATGTTATCATATTAATGGTGATAGCATATCAACTTTACCTAAGCTTAATCCCATAACTACATGATGGGTAGACAAGTCATATTTTGAATTCCATAAGGTTACTCGTCATTGGTCAAAATATTTTCATGCACATTAATGATTCTTAGCATAATAATAGGCATAAAGTTCCTCTACTACCATATTTATCCAACCTCTATGGTAAGATACTCATAGATGTACTTATTATTTTCATGGCATAGACATGCATACCTACACTCATTACTAATAGCTTCAGTAGTATATTTATGTGCTTCATATAGAGAAGACATTGTTTAATGATAATAACCAACCTCCTCTTAATATTTTCCTATAGCGTATCCTTAAACTTGGGGATGTTTATTATCTTTGGCATCATTATGATACACATAACATATATAGGTTTCAATTACTATAACACCATTTTTATATTTTAAAATGACTTATGCCATCACCTTTTTAGTAGCATACCTAGGGTGATTCATGGGTAAAGGCTTAGCCTTCCCCACACCCTACATCATCTTAGATATTAGATTCTCTCAATCATATTACAACACCACTTCCTTGCATTGATTATCCTTCCTAACATATACCATATGTTCATATATATTCTTATATCATACCTACATTCTCCATAGAGACTATGCATCAATAAGTCTTTGCATGTATTTTGGTGAACATAGATGAGACTATGGTTAAGCATATATTCTAATTACATCAAGATTTATTCAATTCTATTAATGATGTATACTACGAAATATATTAGCATTTGTGAGCACATTATTTTGATACATCACATTATTATTCATATTTTCATCTAATTTGGATTTCATATTTACATTGTATAATAGTATCTATGATATATTATTTATTTTTCTCTCTCATGATTCTCCTCTTTAATTTGTGTAAAATACTTTATTCATTTATTATATTTAGTCTTACAAGCATTGTACTTTAATTCATATTCTTAACTCTTTGTCTATGATTCACTTATATTTGGCAATCATTTATTTACCCATATTTTGGGATGAATTTTACTTACATTTGTTTTGTGATATATTAAATGTTAAATACTATGGCTATTTTACCACAACTAACACTATCATATTTCCCTTGTGATCAACTATAAATCATATTCATCATTGTACCATATATTACATAAATGGATATCTTATAATTATCATTTCCACCACATAATTATTTCATTTAAAACACACATAAGGTTGGTCTTGAGATTTCACACTTAGGTTTGGGTAAGTCTAAGAATATTTTGGATGATATAGTCTTTTAGTACCTCTCTCCTATAATCAAAGTGCAATATTTATTATGTTTTTTAATTACATCATTCATGATTAGTTTTCTAAATACATATGAAGAGGAACTAAAAAATAAATAAATATTTAAAATATAAATCATAAATCCAAAAAGGTAAATTACAAATTCAAAAGTCTAAATCACACCAAAAGACATGATTCTTCTTTGACACATCTTCTATTCTAGTTTTATCTCAAATTACATAGTTTTCCTCATAATAAATTCAAGGTACATTAGGGTGTGTTAGGCCAATATAATAGGATAGGAGGTTTTTTAGTTCAACATACCCACATTTTAAAAAAGTTAGGATCCTTATTCAAATTTTGCAAATTTGTGTTATATATTAAACACACAATTGAATAAAAATGCATTATTTGGGCATCATGTTATGATCTAATTTACATTTGTCATGTTAGAATTTAATATTCATTTAAATTTTTCTAATATTGATAATGTTTTAATTTTATTTCCATATTGCAGGTTTAATGGAGTCCCATTTGAGTGAACATTGTTTAGGGTTCTATACATTAATGCTAATTTGACCCTTTACTTTGATTATACCTTAGTATTTTAATAGATTAATTGAATCTATGATTGAATATCTAAAAACCCTTAGTATAGTTATTTTAACCTAAGTTATTTTGAATTAGATTCAAATTTATGTGGGATCCATGTTTACATGGGAACATTTTTATATTTTAAACCTAGTCTAAACTTTATCCTAAGTCCTAATTATATTTATTAATATAATTAAGACATTAGTCTAAAATTTTATAATAAGTCTCTACACATATCCTAAAAACTTATCTCATTTATTTTATATATCTATAAGGACTGATTAAACATGAAGATGCCACATGGAAAGATCTCGGGAGCTTAAAACAAAGATTGATGATATGTGGACAAAGCTGAAAGTCAACAAGTCTAAGGAATCAATCGATGCTATGCATTAATAATATAATTAATATATAATAGTGAGAAATGAATAAAAGATTCAAAGGTCCTATGAAGGAATGTGTGAAGGACAAGTGTCACAATATCATAAAGTGTTTAAGATATCAATGATTTATGCTTAAGCGTACATCTAGCAGATTCATGGTGCAAATAAAGGTGGACTTTTAAAATAGCCTGAATCAAACATGATATTGACACATGTCATAACCATGATGAATTAGATGAATATAAATGGCTCATGATGAAGACAAGGCTTGAATATCTTTTAAAATATAAATGGTGTGAATTGATTAAGATTTAATATTATACAAGGTATTGACACATGTCCATAAATCACAAATGGTCATTTTACAAATAAATGAGTAGTGTAACATGGTAATGCCACATAATAAATACACATCAAATTGGAAATATTTTGGAACCCACCATATGAAAGGTATAAATATGAAATCCAAATGTTATCTAAGGAATTAAAGCACACGTTCAAACTAGCTTACCACCACTGAAGCTTTGTATAAAACTCTAAAATCCCTAAATTGTATAAATTACCCTAATTATCTCTAAAATTCATTGTAATTGAGCCAAAATAGTTGTATTGTTTTTTGAAAAGGATAATTCAAGTGGAATTATAGTAATGGTGTCTCACAAACATTTTTTAAAGAAAGAGGTTGAGCTATATTTTTGATTAAATGCCAAAGGATGAGTGTTTAAGGACATCAATTTTGTTGCTACTACTCTAAAAACATGGGATAAAAATTGGTCTAAATTTTTATAGATAATTTATAACCAAATAATGATCACCAAGGAAGAAGAGAAGATCCTTTCTATAAGGAAACTATATGATGACATTGTATCAATCTAGATTACTGGTCTACATTATCTAACTACAAAATAAGAGGTACTCCATTGGATTAATATTCTTTCTCCTATTTTTAAGGAATATAAGATAGATAAGGGCCTGTTAATTAATGAACACAATCATAATAAAGTTTCTTACATTTCCATAATTGCCTTTGAATCATACTATAAGCTCCCCAAACCCCAAATTGACCTAGCCTCTATCAATTCATGGGACAAAAAACATAACTTGATGGACAACCTAGCTATGTGGATAGAATTTGCTAACCAAGTCTTTTTAGACCTTGACAAGAACATTTCTATTAGTCAATTCATATGAGGGGTTATGATGGTAATGAAAATGTTAAAAAAATTATATGAATGTGCAACCACACCTTATGTTGATCTAGTGTGGGTACGCCTAATATATTTCATTGTTGAAAAGGTAATAATTCCCTCATTAGGTGAGATAATTAGCATCTATTTGAGTATTAAAATATATAAAATTAGGCATAAGAATAAAAATGATTTTTTATGATGTCTTATCTCTTAAATGCCCTATGTGCAACAATAAAGTTACCCAATAAGAAAGAATGGTCTCTGAATAGAACCTAGACCATTTCTTAAAACTATTCAAAGTTGCACATTTATAAATATAGGGATCACATCCAATTCATTTGTGAGTGTCTACCTAACATTGAGGTAAGCTATAACTAGTATCCCTATGTTAATGATTAGTTCTTTGATTAAGAAATATATTGAATCAATGGGGGATATATATTTGTACTTGATTGTAATATCATAAGGATTGAGGGAACTCAAAATTATCCTCTCAATTTACTAGTCCATGTTCTTGATAAGATATAAAAATAAGAGGTGGCCTACCAATTATTTTATAGTGTAGATGGCCTATGTAAAACCAAAATAAAGGGACTTATTCATAGATTTCCTATGAGAATTGGCAAGATAACTTTGAGTCAATGGGATAATATTGAAGTAGCATCAAAGCATAGGTTATCTTTCAACCTACAAATGGATAACCTTAGGCAATATAACCCTAATGGGAAGGTGAAAGAGAATTTAAGAGTCAAATTTATTTTAATTGTACCTTATGAGAATGAACATATTACCTTTGATTTCATATACATTAAAGTATCCTCCTACTTTCAATTGACAAGAACATTTAAGGAGGATAACATAAGACCTAATTCTAGATTAGAAAGATATCAGAAGGTGGATTATAGGTGCCAGTTGGGCCCTAGGTAGTATCATCCAATAAGTGGTTAACTTGAAGAGAAGAAGCTAGAGGAAAGAAATTCAAGTGAAATTGCTTCTAATTCATCATCTCTAGAACCTTACAAGGCAAAAGAACATGAATTACATCAAGAGGAGGTTCATATGATAGCCATAGATCCTCAAGAGTCTATTCAAGATGTATTAAATATGATATATATGACATATACAAATTTAGATGAAGAAGAAAAGATATGTTTTGAGGAAACTAAGGATGACAAAGGGAAATATTTGGATTTAGTAGTTGTTGAACCTCCCAAGAAGAAAGTAGAGACTTCCCTTATTCCAAAAGCTAGTAATCCCAATGTGATCATCACTCCTCCCCTAAAAAAAGTGAATTTGTTAAGTGAAGAGAATATATTGAATGGTTCACCTATTCCTGAGTGGTTCTTGTATGAACCTAGATCAGAGAAGATTCCCACTTACCATCTATGGGCAATGGTAAAATCCATTAATATCTCTATGGAGTAAGAAATGAAACCATGGATAGTTACTCTATAGGAAGAGGAGGAAATAATATTAGCTAATCTAATACATTTAATAGACCAATCACAAATGAAGGTCCTGATCCCACATGTAACCTAATCTTGAATTGGAGTCAAGTTTGATCTAGATATTATTTGGCTTGCAAAGAGTGACAGAGAAAAGGGTCATGATAGGAGTTGAAGAAATTATGTATCAAAAAGTGGGCCCATTGACTAGTTTGACTCAAAATCAAGGACAAAGGCCTGGTCAAGATCCTATTTTTGAGGAAGATGTTCTTGAATTAGCTCAAGCTTAGATAGAGCAATAAAAGAAGAATTTACATGAGCAATCTAGTTTATCTATTCTAAGAGATATGATAAATAAGTTTGAGTCAACCATGTATGATCTATTCATCTCCTTTAAGGTAGTAAAATCCAAGTAGGTTATGGTTAAAAAATAGGGTACTTTGGCTTCAAGACAAGTTGGCCATTGGTAATCTTCAAGAAACAAAGTGAAGTATTTGATCAATGTTTTGATGGAGGACCAAATTCTTGGGTTAAAAATAGTTAGATTGACACACTTGACTATGAATATGGCTATATTGATATAGAAGACCAAATATTTGACTAAATGGCCCAAGGAAATGGGACATCTTTCTAGTGATATCAAACAATTGGAAAACATGATTATGCACATACAATGGAGCCTGATCAAGAATCTAATTATGCTCAGTCCTATTGGATTAATCATATATGAGGAGTTAAAACATATAAATAGTTATTTGATATAATAAGTGAAGAACCAAATACAAGTAAAAATAGGGGAAGAAAACAAAAGGGTCTTAGACATGATCTTGTCTTCATAAGAAAATATTAGAGATGTAAGGAGAATTAAGGAAGCTTTGGATACGGCTGACAAGGGCCTCAAAGGCCTAAAATATCAATAAAATGAACTTTTCATGGAGCCCATCATCAACCTCTATTTTATTGATGAAAAACACAATGAATTAATTAAAATCTTGCAACAGAGATAAAGGACTATAATAATAAGTGCTTCTCAAAGTCAAATTTGTTGACTTTAGCATATTGTTTTGTAACTAAACATGTATATCACTTTGAAAAGTGAATATTATTTTGTAAAATCATGTGAAACTTGTAAAGTGTATTTATTATAGTTTACTATATTTATAAAGTGTTTAGTTTTAGAATTTTGAGAAGGACAATTATCCTTAACACATGCATAATTATCATTTGACATGATTGACCAACATACCTTCTTAGTATTATATAAAAGGGGTATTTTCATTTGTAAAGAGTGGGATTTTTGTAGAAAAAATCATTTTTAAACTTAAAGAAATTAATTCTACAAAGATTGTCCAGTACTTATTTTTGTGTTTGCTATTATGGTTGCTCTCTCAATTATCTATTTGGATGTTCATGGTTGTATTATTTTTTATGGATTATAGATGTAGAAATTTAAATGCAGAGTTATAAATTTGTGATTACTCTAGATTAATTGAAATATATTAGATTAATTTAATTTTTTTTCTTTTCTTAAATATGTGTTAATGTAATTTGCCTATAGGGTAAATCTATAAATTGAATCTGAATCTTATTTGCATTTTTTCTACTATCCTTAGATGTTTGCCTGATATGTGATAGGATTTTTGATTAAGCTATTTCATGTCATTAATTATTTTGAGTGCATGTTTGGATGAAATTTAAGATTTGTGATAATGTATAAATTGAAGGTCAATAACATATTTCTTCTCTTCCCTACCCTTCCTTTTTCTCCTTTTTTCATTAGCTCAATGTAGTTTAGGTCTCATTGTAAATATACATGTTAGATTAGACTTTAGACCTTATGTTTTGATCAAAATTCACTCTACTTAGTTTATATTACTCTCAAATTTTCAAAATAAATATTAACACCATGGTTTTTCCCAACAACCATTCATATTTCATTTTGTGAACAAATATTTAGCTTTGCTACTACTCTACCATAGATATCAAAAATATCATAACCAACAACTCATGCAATGAGTTATCTAAATTCAAAAATGAGAAGTGTTTCTTAAACACTATTGAAACAATATGCTCTAATTTTAATCATAAACAAAAGTCTCATTATATTATTTAGTGTTACCTAATTTCTCATTCATGTACCCAATATTCACTGTAGATCAATGAATTTGTAAGGGGTCTTGAGGAATGAGGAACATGTTATGGGAAGATAGGGCCATTTTAATTTTTATGTATTTAAAACCATCATGGGAATGTCTATATACTGTAATTGTTATCCTAAGCTTTGCATAAACAAGTTAGTTTATCTTAAGTCTCTATTGTTTAAATTTTTTGACAAGGGTGCATTTACTTTAGTGTGTCTCATTTATACTAAGGATTTCTAAAATTCATGTGTAATTTTTTCCATTCCCTCTATTAAATATATTACCCCAAATATTCCCCTTGATGAGTATCATTTAATAGATAAACAAACCTTATTCTGTTTTCTTTTGTGAGTTACAGTTTAAGACCTTAGATAGGACAAAGTTTTCCTCCCAAAATACCCTTATTTAATATAAAAACCATCCATTTTTACACATATTTGGTTTACATTCTATGATATTCACTATAATATCTCAGATATGAATAGACCTTCCTCAGAAAATTCCCTTAACCCCTATAAAACCTATGTGTCAAGTTTTTTTAATAAATATACATACTCTTTTACACTACATATTAGCACAAGATTTTAGTTTAGTTTATCATTTCTATTTTTCACATATCTTACTTTTACTTCATTTGAAATTTTTTTTATGTGTTCTTATCTTACATTGATATTTTCTTTCATTTGACATCTATTTTTAACCTCTCTTACTTTTCTTTCATTTTACATATCTTTGTTTGTATTCTTATCTTATGTTAATATTTTATTTCATTTGACATAGATTTATTTGTGTTCTTAATTTCCATTGATATCTTATTCCATTTGACATATCTTTGTTTGTGTTCTTGTCTTACATTAAAAATTATCTTCCATTTACATATATTTCTCTTATTGTCATTTAAATTCATCATTCACATTTTGTTCACTTTCAAAATCTTTTACAACATGTTATCTCTTAGTAGTTTTGGTTTAACATATTCATTTTATTTACTTCCAATTTATTTTATTGTCATTTTTTTTAACCATTAATTTTTTCAAATTTCATAGAAAATAATAACACACACATCCTTAATTTTCTCATATAATATATAACAATAGACACATGCTAGAAAGAAAATAAAAACATTCATAATGTCCATTATCACATTTTATTATAACATATATAAAAATAAACATGTGATAAAAATTAAATAAATGGATTCATGAGTCATCAATAACATCTCTCTATATATGTCACTCAAAATTTAATACAATACAACATGATATATTCCTAATAAAAAATGCATCTCTAATGTTGATGTCCATCACAAGGACATGATACACTACCGATATAAGCCTCAGACTATCCTCTATAAACATTAAATTGTAGCTATAAATTAACACATATATATCTCCAAAAACATACATATATCTATCATGTATCTCTATCTCAAATAAGAATAATCACAAGACACAACATCTTGCTCACAAATAGTCACTCCATCTACTCAGCCACCAAGAAAATTTTATGATGCATGGTTCCATGGTGGTGCATAAATATATACTAACCAAACTAAATCACATAATCATGCCATGTTACACTATGAATCTACTTCATAATATACTAACTTAATGTAAGATACATGGTTGGGTCTCCTTGTGGTTGTGTTGTTTCATGTGGTTGCATTGGATCCTATCTCTATCTCCGTGTGCATGGTGGAGGTTATGGTATATACTATTGTGATAGAACATCTAGTCATATATATTCTCTTTATATTTGGCATCATCATATAAAAACTCACTTGATGAGGATGTATAACAAAAACCTTTACTAGTCCATGCACCTCTTATTCCACATTGCTCTATTGCATGTCATGCCTAATATGCTAGGACTACTATAAAAGTTGTTAAATGTGTAAATATAAATTATCATGGTACATGAGCTATTGGATGTGGATTCACTGACCATATATAATGTATAGTAATATTTAGGTGATATTATGCCTAAAAAGTACTTGGCCATGATTGTCAAGTATTTGTTGTGCCCTAATATAACTATCAAGTATCTATTTTGCCTTGATATGGCTACCAAATCATCTAACCTTAGGATATAATCTAAAATTTTAGGTCATGTGGTAAAACACATACCATGTGATCTTGTATCCACATTCACACATGTGACAAGTCATTATCCACTACATGTGTTAATCCTATCAGCTCATACTTAGAAAATCTCTCATAGATTTAGATACTCAATAATAAAATAGGGACCATTTTCATCTACCTCTATAATATAAAAAATAAAATTTATTCATTAATTACACCCAGTTCATAGATCCCAATTCATATAATGTGTCATGCTCCATCATGATCTAGAATGACATAATAATATACAACAAGACCTTCCCATCTGACTTATGACAAATCACATGAGCTATCACAATTCAAATTATTGCCTTTCATATATTTGGAATGTAAAATACATACACGTAAAATGAATTCACTAATAATCCCACCTAGATATACATCTCATATCTATTCAACCATAAGGCTAAATTTCACCTATTATTATCCCTCTCTGGTGTATCACACACCAAAACTGTAACTATAATAAGAAATCCTAACAAATCATGGACATCTTCTGATACCCATCTTAATGTAATCCACCACCAATATATAAGTGTTTATCAATCACTCTTATGTTCCTAAGAACATGGTGACTAATGAAAACTTATCAAAATCCACCACATGCTGATAAACATGGACATGTTCTTAATACCAAGGGAGTTAATTGTGCTCAATAAAATAAATCTAACAAATCTAATAGCCACATTGCATCTAATAATATTCACATCCTTCATCACCTCTAAAAAATATCAAAAAAAATTATCAAATTTCCATCCAAATTTTAATCAAACATACTTTAAAACTAAAAACATAAATAAATAGTATAATTAACTACTTTATCAACCATGGTTTACCCTTTGTCCATTTCTATTAACTAAGTCAACCATGTATTTAACTACATTGAACTTATTTTATATCATACTAAGTTATCCATGTATCCTACTGCATCATCCAATCCTCTTTCATACTAACTCATCTAGGTATAACAACATTGGCCACTTACCTTAGCTATGTCAGCTACATAGTACATAATCAGTCACTTTTCTACATAATCAGCTAGTTTTCACATTATGTTTGTCATCTTCCTTTCTAAATAGTCAAAGCTAGAGTATTAATTCATAGACAATATTATTTCCAACATAGTTAGATAAATTATACGACATCAACCAACCTTCCATTCAATTAGGTCAGCCAACTTTTAGACATCCAACCACTTACCCAAACCCTCCCTATTTAACAAAGTTAGCTAGACCGACCTCATTCAAAATCAATGACAATTATTTAACTAGATTATAATTAATTCCCTAGACATAATTTTTCACTTTTTTAATCCTATCCCTTTTTGTGGTAAATTTTACTCTATTACTAAATTTTTGGGGGTAAATTCCATTACATGAATTTTCCATGGCATCTAATTTTCCAAAACTAGTTTCCTTTACTCTAAACAAAAACTTAAAAAATCAAATACATTCCATATATGAACTATGTCAACAATATCCATGATCTATCCTTTAACCCATACTCTAGTTCATCCACCTCCTTGAGCTCAATCCATTTTATCTCTACTAAACTAGGACCTTGAGATCACTAATATTTAATAATAAAAAATGAATAATAATTTCTACCTTTTATATTAAATTTTCTAAAATTTAAAGCTTTAATTATTTTCTAGGAAATTATGTATATATTTTATATAAATTTTTTCATAAGCTCTCTTAAAAAATTAAAAAAGTTATGGAATCCTGAAAAAGTAGATAATTTTATAGTATTAACCACATATTGTTTCAAAAATTTCAAATTTTATTTTATTTTTCAGGTCCATATCTTGTTCCACACACTAGACATAATTTTAATCTTATTATCATGTAAATATTATTCAAAATAAACAAGGTAAGTGAAGGTACATATTTACATGTTTACTTTCATTTATTTTCTACTTGTTATAACATTGTGTTAGCTCGATTTTGTGCATTTTTATGTTCTTTTTGAAAACACCGTCCCATGTTATACTTTCATGATATGCGATGAGATTTGAGTGGGGTATATTTATACACACAATATTTTTTAACTTTATCATTTACTAATGATTTATAACTTTTAGGAACCTACTGAGTTTCAGTTTCTCTAATTTCATGCCTCAAAGGGTGCACTAGGAAAGGGGTGGGTAGATCATTGGTGCTTTTCAAGATTTTTTATGAATTCTATCATACCTAAATCTACTATAAATCATTATCATCCAGATACCTATAAAATTCTCTTATCTATATACCCTAAATAATAAAAAACCCATTTTTCCTACTAGTTTGGCCATTGTTGACCTAGTTTCAAAAGTTATGACCACATTACACAACAAGGTTGGCCTTGGTTGACCTAGTTCAAGGCTGAACGGTAAATTTTTAAAACTAGGTTATAGAGAGATGACATTATTAGATAAAATTATTAAAGGTTTAGGACTTATCAATTATAACAAATGTAGCCTTAATTTCAATCCAATAGAGAAGAACATTCATTTTTGCATTATTACAACTCATAATTTTATTGCATTTGAGTTTAAAGGAGAAAATGCCTAGGGTTTACCTGGGAAGAAAGATATCTTTTCTTGTGGGAAGTCTTGGATGTAATTCAAAATATTTTAGCCTTGATATTATGTAAAATATAGTTTGATCCTTACAAATCCACAATAATCTCTTGCAAAACACCATTGACCAAGGGAGAGATTGAGACTTGAGATGTTCATCCAAAGGTAAGAATATCTAACTTTATTTATTTCATTTGATAAATAGATAGTAAATAAATTATTAGTTTTTAATGTTTAACTCCTTGTTTATATTAATTATACACTTAAAATTAGTGTAGATTTAGTGTTTTATAGGCTTGACATCTTCCACTTTAGGTGATCTAGGCCCCCATTTTCCTCTCATTATCCCTAATTTGTTGTTTGTTTCAAACCATCCCCCTTTGTGTTATAATCATTGATAACACTAGATTAAATTTAATTTTGTGAGTTATAATACTTATCTAGGGTTATCACATAATATTATTTGCCTAGAGGTTTTTTAACCCTCTCTTTTAGTGTTTGTGTGATAAGTGAAGCCTTAGTTAGGTCTAGTGGATCCAATTTTTTCATGATCCTAATATACAAAGTATCACAATAAATTTTAGTTGATTACCATCTCTGATATTAGATTTACTAGTTAGGATAACTAGTATATCTATCTTAATTTATTGCATATAGAAATTCCTAAGGCTTGCATATTATTTTTACATCAACATTAGTCAAAAATGTTGAATGGTTACATGGAAATAAAATTTTAAAATATGTGTCTACATTGGAGAGGAGTGGCCAATCATATCAAAGTTAATAGAGATCCAAAGATTAAATATGAAATCACAAGATACAATGCCAAAAATGAAAAGGTAAACTTTATCTCATTGCACATAGGAGTTTATACTTTCATAACAAAGCTTGTGGATGATGGATGAGAATTTGAAGATATTTCTAAATTATGGACTCTACATTTTGATGGTGCACAATCCAAATAAGATTGTTGTGTAGGAATAACCCTAATTGACCCTAATGAGAAATAACACCTTAATTTTTATGTATTATTATTTCCTTTCACCAATAATTATGTAGAATATGTGGACTGATCTTAAGATTATAATGAAACATAATTTCAAACATGTCCTAGTGTTTGGAGACTACAAGTTAGTTATTAACCAAGTTAAGAATCAATACCAATGTAAATTTTCATATCTCAATAAATTGTAGATCTTATTATTTGATCAAATATTTTGAGGATTTTAACATAAAATCTATCCAAAGAGATCAAAACCAAACAATACACTCTCTTATTTCTTATGATATGAATTTATCTCCACTTCAAGATTTTAAATTATATAAATTTTATGTCAAATCAGTACCATGTTCTTAGGTTCCTAATGATGTTGATAATTTATAAGTATTTGATGATGACCAATAGATTACGTAGTTTTTCAATAATTCTAGTGCTTATAAATTCTAGATCATAAAATAAAAGGACTTTCACCTAATGATTTAATAAGGAGTTGTATATGTCGGTATCATCAAACTAAGAGAAAATAAAATACCTAAATGTATGATGTCATTAGAGCAAATTTTTGACATAGATCACCAAATTGAGAAATAAAATTATTATAAAAAATGAACTTTATTTTTCATGGGCAAACGTAGGAAACAATGAACATCCCCAACATATCAACATAAAATTTAGTTGTTCTAAATAAGAAACATGGGAAATTAAATAACTTCGTAATAGAATACAAGGATGTGATTTATTGGTATTATGAGGATTCAAATATTTTTGGCCCCAGGTTCATAACGCATTATAACACTTAGATATGGATGTAAACCTTTTATACAAATAAAAATATGATTTAATCCCATTTTGGAACCCCTTATTCAGAAGGCAATGTAGAAATCACCATATGTTAAAATAATTTTCCTATCAGAAACTCTACTTGGGTTTCCAATCTAGTTTTATTTTTAAATAATGGTTTCCTTAATTATAACAAAACTAATATTTATAGAACTATGTTATCAATTCTTTTATGGAAAAAATGATATCCTATTCTAATACCAATAAGATCTATAAACTAGGTGGATATTTCATTATAAGTTTCACCAACATGGACCCTTTCAATTCAAGGTGTTCCTATCAAGTTATATGTCATAGACAAACACCTAAAATCATGTTTTAATGTGTATTACAGCTATTATTTCTATCATATACAACATATTAAAAAATATACAACCCTTCACATGTAATCACTATATTCTACATACATTGCATATATTCCTCCACACTATCAACATGTTATTAATACATACATGACTATAATTAAAATTCTTGTATATATTTTCAATACCACATGTGAATTTATTTAACTATTAGGATAATTATTAATCTCTCTTAAGTGTTTGTTTCATTAACCTAGTTTTAAGGAAGTTAATCATGAAAATAAAGGAAAAAAACACATCAAAGAGAGATAACACAAGATGTACCCTAGAGAAAATCAATGCGAGAAAAATATATCAAGAGTGAATCCAATTTCCCTCATCTCCACTTTTTTCTACAATTTACAAGCTTTTCACCCCTTTGGCTTACAACGAAAACCATCCTTATGGCTCCCATACTCGTAATGATGTCTACAATATTTGATGGATTTTTTTCCTCTTAATAAAGTAAAAAATTATAAAATTCAGCCTTTTTTTATTGTCTATTATTGAAAACACTCACCTAAAACTAAGCAAAAATGATAAAATAATGACTCAAACTCATAAATAGGTAATGTGAACCCAAATTCTAGCCATTTATTTATGTGTGTTTCTATTTTTCATCTCTCATGAGTGTGTCCCCTATTGAATTAACTATATAGGTTCATAATTATACAAAATAATACCTATAAGACTCAAATAATAAGGCCAAGATTCATAAACTCAAACCAAAATTATTAATGGCCTTTCATCTTCTTATGCATCTTTCCTAATTCTCTCTACCTTTTCCAAGATTATAATTTATCCTTTCAAAGACTAATAAACTACCAAGAAATGAAATGAACCGCAAAATTAAATCCAAAAGTCAAAAAATTGTCTAATATATGCATCTTATTATTTCAAAATTTAGGTTAAGGAGATTAATAGTCACAACTCTGAAGGTCATTAGGTGCATCTTTGGAGATCATTAATAGCTGATGATATTTCCTAAAAAGAAATTATTCCAACTTCCAAAGGCCATAAATTTGAATACAACTTCAAAATGACAATTTTTTTTAAATTGTATAATTATTTTTATGAACTCGAATATGTAATAGAATTTTACTTTTGAAAGAAACATATGTTCATTAGCCGATATAACAAAAACAAGTATTTTATAGGTTTCAACATTTATGCAAATTACACATATTTGATAGTTAATTGTTTTAGCAACTAAGTTGGATGATATACATGATAAAATTTATTAATAGGATTCCTAAATAGAAGTATATAAATAATTAGAGTGTAATGAATGGTATCTTTGTCAAGGCTATGGACACCTAACTAGGAGCAAAGAAATGCCTAACTTCCCATAAGCTTGTGCTTAAAATCTATAATAAAATAAGAAATACATAATGAAACAATACCTCAAATTTGTGTCTAATTTTTGTTAAAACTATTATAAAAATTTAAATAGTCATAAAAAAATCACACACAAATCTAAAAAATGAGAAGGGTTAGTATGTTGCATGAATATGTTTAAGCCTCTTCTAGTTCTTTACTTTGTTTTTTCTTTATTATAAGGTTTAAAAAAAATTATGGTAGTTAAACTAGAAGTTATAGGTTTTCAATTACTCACAAGTATTTCCCTATTGATTAACCATTTTTTATGACCTACTTGATCCATTTTAAAATTTTAAAATAGGGACCCATTTGTTCCTAGATATTATATATTTGGTCCCCATTGATATATAAATTGGCACTAAATCTCTGAGCATACCAAAGTTTAAATATTGATAATCACTTTATTTTTTATAAATATTTGGATTAAAATAATTAAGGATTAATTAAAAGGATAACTTCATTTTAAATTGATTTATATGGTAATATCTAACCTTTTAATGATTTATTCAGTCATGTTTCACTTTACATGTTACTATATGTTTTTCCACGTATCTTCTTTGTATGAAATAGAAAAATGTGTTATTTTTTTCAAAGTATAATTAGTATGTCAAATTATCATTAATAAGGTACTTATACCCATTATAAATCACTTAGATTAAAGTAAAGGTTTGAATTTTTCATTCTTATAACACCTTGACAAGTATCTTTGGACCATGAGATTACATTATGTGTCTTTTTCCATAACATCATGGTGAATAATTCAAAGTTATATGTTTTAAAAAATTGTGACAATTTGTTTAAGTGAGATTTATCCACATTTTACATTTTCATGATGTTTTGAAATTTAAAAAAAAATCTAAGTCAAATTTTTTTGTGATAACCTGACTAAGTGAGATTGTTCCATGTGTCTTCATCTCATGATATCACATACCTTGTAAGAGAAAGCTAAGTCATAGAATCCTATTATAGTGAAAATAAGTGATATTTTTACACATGAAACCATATCATAATATCATAAATTGATGACTAAAGTATGAATATTTAAATCCTTAAATAATATGACTAAGTGATAATTTGCCTTGTGTCCTCATCTCACAATTACATACCCTTAAAAATCAAAGGACATTCTGAATGAAAAAGTGACAAGCTTCCACATGTACTTATTAGTATAATCAGCTTATATATGTCTTATTTAGTAACTTAAACTATTAATATGAAACAATCATATAAATGTTAATTTTGATTAAGATATATATTTCCAAGTGTCATGAAGATGGGCATAATAAAGCTAATAAATATGACCAAGATCCTAAATTTTGTGATAAATTGATACATGTCAAAAAAATTCCCATAAAATCATGAGACAAGATATAAAAATTCTGAATGAAAGCATAGTTGAAAAAAATTGTTGAGTATCAATTAATTCCCATGAGAAAGATTGTAATGATGGATTTGACATTAATGTCAGGCTATATGTTTTGACCCAAATCAATTTTGACATCATTTTCAATTATCTAACATGTGAATTACACTCCAAATCCCTCTGTTTTACTCATCTAAATTTTAAAATCAAACACTAATCTCAATAATTTATTAAATTGGTAGCCAAATACCAGGTTCTTTCTCTATCTATGTTATATTTTGGAACCAAGCTCGAGTTTGCATATAGATAAATTAACTCGATTGCTCTAGGCATAATTTTATTTCACTATTCATATATATATATATATATATATATATACATATATATATATATATATATATATATATATATATATATATATATATATATATATATATATATATATATATATATATATATATATATAGATGATGAGACATCGAGTAACATGATAGTGTAGTGATAAAGACAACTTATCCCTCCATTATAGAGAGTATATAGTTGACATTATTTCTATTTGAGCAATCAGATTACACAACATGACCATTAAGCCTAAGTTATTTCATTATATTGACTCCCTCTTTAATTTGTTTACTATTGTAATGTGTACAAATGATAAATTTAATAGAAGAGGTAGTCAGTTACCAATATATTATATATACAGAGTTAAAATTGAGAGGTATTATAAGCTACCCAACCAAACATTGTTTACAACCAAGAAGTAGTAAATGGCATGTTTAAGAACCATGAATTTATGAAAACTTTGAGAGGCTAGGCATCTAACCGTAATATTTTTTTTAAAAATAAAAACATTGGTTATATCCAAATTTTAGAGTTTAGACAAATAATCAAAATTGTAATGGCTTTATTGAAAATATTCCTTGGAAGGTGCCTTCATTTCCCATGTCAATGAGGTATGGGTTACCATCTTATCTATAACTTAGATGAAAAGGGCATCTATGTACTTGGGAAGATAATAAGTTACAACTTGAATAAATAGAGGATTACCCAAAATAGGCCATATGGTAAATTAACATATCTGGTGAAGCCCAGCTTATTATCAACATGGGAAGATTAAATAGATGATAAAATATGTGAATATCTTTGCATGTTTCATATATATAATTTTAGGAATAATATACCAAAATTTGTAGATGTATTTGACCATGTGGTCTACAAAGTTGTTAATGCACAACCAACTCCAAGACTATCTAATCATATAAGGAAGTCACTCAAGTCATTGGGATAATATTGGTATTACCTATTCCATATAGTCATAAGGGTTGAATTCACACTAATTACACATTTTTACTTAGATATAATGGTTCTAGATAATTTGGTTGAGCAAGATATAACATACTAAATATTTCACAGCATAGATGAAAATTGTAAAATGGGGAAAATTTTACAAATCTTTTATTCATAGACATTATTTCAATATGAAGCTATCATAATTTAGATACTAGGATATTAGAGGTAGAGTAGCTAATTATTGACCATTTTGACCACAAGTCAAAATGATTCAACCCCTGTAGTCTAAAACATGATATAGGTGTCTAATAGAATGTCATAAGGTATGTTATAGTTTATTTGATGTCATTTGATGTCTTATTAGCCTTGGTCATAGTATAATTAAATAATTATGTCATTTTATGTCATTTAGGGTCATAAACGAAGTGGTACAGTTTTCAATGTGTTTATGTGTTCCAAACTTCATTATAATGTCCAATGTGTCATATTTCTTGTCAAGAATGTCATAACTAATTGAAACTTGTAGGTTCCTAACTAAAAATCAAGAAAGTAAGTGGAAAAGGAGTTTTAAAGTTTGTATGGCCCATGAGTAGTGTGACACATGTGATAATGTTTTGAGGTGGCTCTTTAATAGACTCAAATTAATTTACATGCTTTAAATTCTTTGTAAGTTCTAAAAATTGGCTAAAACTATTCTCATCTTCCATCGTTCCACTATGCACATGAAACTGGTCAACAAGTTTTTGGTTGGTATAGCTAGTAGGAGGATTTCTATGTAAAATTATCTTTGTGTTAGATATTAAATTTAATAAAATTCAATTTAATGTTTGGATTTGGAGAATGGTGGGCTATACTTTATTAACCATCTTTAACAAGTTGATTGTTCATTTCTTATTATTTCCCACAACCTATAGGTTTTTGCTCTTATTTTACTCAAATGATGAATTTTATCCTATAGTATTTTATATTCATTATATGATGTTTCCCATTCTTTTTTTCTTCATTGGAAGTGATTTTATGGGTCAGACTACTTAGATTGCAAGAAGGTGTTACTAGTGAGGTTACAGTTAGTCTTCAACACTTGTAACAAGTTTATTTATTTTTAATGATTTAAAATTAATATGTGGTGTTTTTTATCTACTTATAATGTCTCCTTTAATCCATCTCATTTATATAATATCCTTAAAATCTATCATAATGGAGTTGTAGTCATAGTTCAAAACACATAGTCAATTACCTACATTTCCATACATAGGTTGTTGAGTGAGGTATGCGAGGTATTGAACATGTCTATGGAGTTTTTTAAAGATTTAAAATTTAGTTTAATAAATTTTGTTTCATTACCAATCAATATAAACCTCTCTAATTCCATGCAAATGATCGTTGGATAGTCAATTCTCATATATATGCGTAATCATGCACCATTGGTGTACATCTAAAGTAGACTGAGGACATTGGGATAGAGTTATGGAAACATTTTCCAAGAATTTCAAGCTGAAATGATCCAATTTTAAATATTTTTAGAAGGTTTTAAACTAGTTATAAGGCCATACACCATACAATCTAGTTATCTCAACTATCATTGCCTAATATGTAACTTCATACATACCTACAGGTGCCTCATAAATGTTAACCACATTAGAAAGAGATATTTGGATTGAATGAGGTTATTCATGGTGATAATATTAAATTTTAATGTTGATGTATGGCCTAAAACATTTAAATATAGATTCAATGAACACCGCCCATACTTATTCTCACTACTGGCACATTGCAAATGTCCACCTATAGGTGGCACTAACAGAGAGGTTAAAGTGTTATTCAAGGGTATGTGAATATATTTTAAGACAATTATTAAGGTATTAGGGTGTTAAATATACCATGAAATTCATTATTAGAACATTGTATTGGTAGATAATAGTGAAAACCAACTTCAAAGGTAGAGGTTTGAATTCAGGGACAAGTTTCCCTAAAACACAAAAATACAACACTTAACACTTTTGGTGTTCATATGATGATGTCACATAGGGTTTTGATAAATATAAATGTTTATATATTTTATAAATATCCTACGGAAATATCCATGAAAAAAATAATGGATGTATGAGTAGAGAAGAGTAGTTTTTGAAAGCCTACACTTTTGACATTTACTCACTATAGTTTTCCATTGTATTTTACAAGGTTAGAACTTCTAAAGTGGCCTTACACCCTAAAATGGAAATAATAGAAAATATCACCATAAAAAGTGGTTATAATCAATTGAAAAGGGAATATAAATTATTCAAAGTCATCAATAATGTTAAAGAGTTTGGAATGGGTCTCCATTAACACTCGTACGTGTATCTTTTGCTTTAAAAGGCCAAATACATCATGTCTAAAAGTACCTACAACATCATGAGTCAAAAAAAGGTGGTTTTAACTAAAAATATTATAACCTATTGATAAAAATACATTTATAACTATAAATTAATGTTATAACATGTGAAATAGGTCTCAAATAATCAAAATGCACCTACAAGATTCCTTTTTGACATAAGAAAGCTCAACTATCGTTGATTGTAGTTGATAGTGTTTTGAAGTAGGGTTGTATTGATGATTGAACTATAATATAAGTGATGAGAGATGAGATAAATGTATATGAGATTATAGTGATGAATCTAAATAGGTCTATAGGTATTGCATATAGGATCTAAAACAAAATGTATACCTACAAGTATGGTAGAATTTTGAAACATAGTGAATGCCTATGATAGGATCACCATAAGGTATGTAATGAAGGAGTTATAAAATAAAAAAGTGTGTTTTAATGTTATAAATAATATTTAATATTCTATACATCATCTTAGAGTATAAAATCAAAGTATTAAAGCATTAAAGGACCTAGTTTCCAAAGTACACCATAGTCATAGTCAATTTATGGACTAGACCAATTAAGATGAGAATGAGAAGTTAGTAAAAGGATTAAAGTGCCAAATTATTTTGAAAGGTATCCCAATAGTGATAATTATCATCCAATGACACTCCAATAGCATAAAAATAGGGTATGGAAACATTCCCATACAAACAACCTACAGTCCATGGTAAAGCCTACACATAGACATATTTCTCAAAAGTTTGTTTTGGGTTTTTGACATTTGGAGGTGCTAGAGGCATGATCGATAAATGAAATTTTTTAAAGAACATCCTAATAACTTGGGGAAACCCCTGATGTATTAATTTTTATTGAGGATATAGGGTAAGCTCCCTGTATTTTATCTTAGATAGAGGGCACTCCCCAAGGGTGTAGACTTGTAGGTTTTGAAATAAAATGATGAGAAGAAAATATTTAATATGGTGTAACCTTGTAAAAATATTTGTAAATATATGTCACACATGGGAAAAAATGAAAAATCATGCACAAAGGTGAGAAATTCAACATGGTTTCCTAAACCTATAAACATACAGGTAGACCTATTAGGTCTAGTTTAGGCTTAGAGTCCAATTGGTGGGTCAATATAATTTATAGAATTAGAAAGACATTAAAAAACCTTGGAACATGTTTTTATGGAGTTATAAGGTGTTTTCATGTAGAATAAACCACTAAGAAGCCACTTTTGGGCTTAAAACCTTTTCAACTTATAGAGAATGGAATGAAAAGCTCATGAGCCCCTTTTAAGATGCTCATACCTGCTTTGAAGTTGTGCATGGGAGTTTTAGGGTTTTAAATATGTTGAAGGAAGTCTCAAGAAATAAATTTGTGGAATTTCTTGAATAATTGGATGTCAGACATGCATGAAACATCCTTAGAGGATAAAATAGCCTAAAACCCTTGCCAAAGACATGATTGGGAAGATGAATCAATATATGAATTCACATGGCATGGAATTACTTATTAAATGGATGGATGTTATAGAGGACTCTACAAGGATCCTCCCCATCATAATAAGTTATACCCTACCTATACATATATTATGAAAAATGGATTTCTTTATCTATTTATGGTGTCTTATAGGAATAGAAAGGTTTAAAAGGATGAAATAAGATTTGGGAGAGATATTGGGACTTAATATATCCTATAATATCCATTTATTGTAGTAGAAGACCTCACAAGTGTCTCTACAAGTGTCTTCATCTCAACTCGTCAAATTTGGCAAGTGAACAAGCTAGTGGGAGAGTTAAAAATTCAAGTGGGAGTCATTTTAAGGTATTATTGATGAATATAATGAAATTAGGTGTCATAATTGGTTTAATATACTCCATTTTATGGATAAGAGTGTAAAAATGATGATAATGTTTTTGCCAAATGTGAGAGGTGACTGAAAGAGGAGTTATTTCGATTGCAGGTAGTGACAACTCATATGTAGAATAATAATGATGATTAGGTATGAAAAAAATACATAGTATATAATGTATACAACCCCTAAAAATAATTTAAATCATCACCTATATCCTTATTTAGTTTAGGGATGTTTCAATAAGGCCAAATGATGAAGGCATTTTTCTAAGCAAGCAAAAGGAGTCCTACACCACATTTCAAAAGTTTCATGACTTTGAGGGACATTTGTCCTATGATACCTTATATGGTATATTTAATACTTAATTATAATACATTTTTAAATCCTCAACTCAATTTTAAAATTTTTATTATGACTCTTGGACTTCTCTCTTCTCACTTCTCTCTCAAATTCTATAAGTAGTAGCCATTCTGGCTCTTGTAAGATAATACCACATCTAGTATGGCAAATCTCTACTAGTTTGATGTCATATTTTGACTTTTAATAATTAAAAAAATATATTTTTGAGTTTAATAACATCTTGTTTGAGTGTACAAAGTGATGAATGGTTAAGTTCAGTGATCATATCCTTCATTTTCCTTATCTTTTCATTTCTTATGCAATAAGCTCTCATCCTAACAGGTCATATAGATTGAATATAGTATTTTAGGATTATTTAAAGTGTTAAATTATCATTATAATAAGCTATATGATCCCTATTATAATTAATTTTAGTGGTCTTATGCATACTACCTTTATATTGAAACACTTATGTTAGAATCTTCTAGGACTTAAAAGATAGTTTATATGCCTTATTTATTAGAGAAAATTAATATTATGGTCATGTGGAAAATATATTGTGTTATCATACCATTAGATTATTTTCAATTCATGAAAATTATAAATATTTTCCCATAAGAAACTAGTTAGTTAGGTGATAAGTATTTCAAAATATATTTAGGGAGCTAGCCCTTAAACCTAGAGGTCTACTTCCACCTATAGGTAAATTCACATACCTATAAGTATTCCCATGTTGCAAAAATATATAAGAGGCTTGAAAATACTCTTCTAAGATTCAATATTTGGTGAAAATAGTTTTGACATGCCTAGTGGGACCCATTGTCTTCAAGATAACTTGTCAAGGTGAATGTTGGTCTTGACAACATCAACTACAAATCGGTGTGCTACTCAACATTTGGTGACTCCATTAAAAGTATAATCTAATTCAAGGCCATTATTTTTTCATAAATTTTCTCTCATACTTCATGGTCCTTACTAGGTCATCATCTAGTAGAGTTCTCAATCATATAAATCCACTTATTCAACTTGAACTTCCTCTTGAAATTCAATACCCTCAGCCTAATCTACCCTATGAAGATCAAGAAGATTTTGCTAGCCAAGGAAGTGAAGAGATTGAATAAATTGGATATATTGAATAAAATATGGCTAGGAAACTTGCCTTTCCTACCTTTAATATTGAAAATCCAATTCATCTTTAGGCTTATGATGACATTCCTCCTAATGCCACAAAGAGTGTATCTACATACAATAGTGAGAGTCATGTTATATCTAGTGAACACATTAGGGATATCTTAAATTTTTGTAGTTTATATAATGTCACTAGAGATAATATCTCTATTATAATTCTTGCCATGTCCCTTTGAGGTAAGGGTATTGATTAGTATAGGAATTTTCCCAGTGGATGTCTCACATCATGGGATGACTTTGGAGTTTTGTTTACTTTAAGATTTGAATATGAAATTGACCATACCTATCTCATATATAATATCAATGTGATAAAAATAGCTCCCAAGGAAATAATGCATGACTTCAATGAGAGGTTTCAAAAGACTTGGTATAGATTACCTCCTCCAATGATACCACTTAGTATCTTTGTGTTTTATACATATTTGAGAGCCATTTCTATTGATATTACCATCATGAAACAATCCATGGGTGGTTTTACTCTTCCTGATGCATATAAACTTGACATTAGAGCTAAAAATGTCCTCATTCAAGCTAGGAAACTACGTCTTAAAGTTTTTATGCCCTTTTTGCCTAACATTTATACTAATACTCCAAATATTTCCCAAATTCATAATGTTAATGCAAAGCCAATACTTTTAGGAAGGCAAAATATGATGTTGATTGGAGAGAAAAATTCCTATCTTTAGAAGCTCAAACTAGACAATCCAATAGGCAATAAGGTCCCTATCAAAACCCTTACCTATACCAATAGTAATATGGGAAAGGAAGAGGTTAAGGGTAGCATAATTTTAATAGGATTGATAATGCATATAATCCTACTTCAACCTCTAATATAAGATAAATGGTACCGGTGCATAAAAACTTGGTACAAGGAGAAGATTGGTAACAAGGCCAATCTATGGATGTCAATGATGGTGGATAGCAAGATCTAGTGGCTCAAGGAGGATTTAATCATCCTCTATTAGTTGAATATGAAGTCATTATTGACCAAATTTGACCCAAAGTCAAATTAGGCTCAACCCCTACTATTTTTAAACTTTTAAGATGGCTCTCATATATCTTATAGGGTGTCATGTTGGTCTATTATCATACTCATCCTCTTCCTAGTCCTTGTTAAAGTCTACCCTCTTTTTGTTAGGATATTCAACTAAATTTAAAGGTTCTTCAACCATATTAAAAGGTATTCAAAGGGTCTGATTATGTTGAAAATATCCCTAAGCTGGTCCTTGACATGTTTTAATATGTTTACAAGTCATAAATTAGTCATAGGTTATGTCTCACGAGGAAAAAGGGGCCTTTTGGTCATATTTTAACACATTTAATGAATTTTACAGACTTTCATAAAATAATATTTGACATCAAGGTGATTTTAAAAGTGTATAATGGCAATAATAGTTATTTGTTAGATAATAAGTAGTTATGTTCAATGGATGATAATTTTCCCTCAAAAATAGGATCTTTTGGAACTTTCACAAACTTCTCAAGTCTATCATCAACTAAAAACATGGGAAGAGTAAATTTTAACCTCCCATAATCCATTTAAATGCCTATTTTTCAAGAATAATGCAAAAAAATTCATCTGCAACTTGTTTTTCTCCATTTTCACTTGGCAAGTAAAGAAAGAGCAACTTCATGCACTTAGCATAGGCCGTACAAGTGTAATTGGGAGGATTTATTATGGGTTTGGATATTAATCTTAGTGAACTTAATTTTCATAAAAATAACTTGATATTTGGTACATATTCCTTTATGAAAAATTAGTTTGATTCTAGGCAACTTTTTAAGCATGTTCAGCCATGAGGAGGTCACTATTTGAGATTGTCTTAGAGTTTGTTGTTTTGGATCAGTGGATTTTTGAGTTTTAGGTGTATATAAATTATTTTAAATATTTATCCATTCTTATTATTTTGTTGGAGAGTTCAACTGTTTGAGAGAGCCTCTTCTAAGCTTGCAAAATGTCTAGTTTGCATTCAAAGTCATCTCAGTTTCTTTGAAAATGTTTCATTCACATTGGATATGATATTTTTCAGAATTTATCCTAATTAATGTTATTAATTATAGTGTTTAAAATTTATCTTTAGGTATTTTAAAATCATTCCTTTCATGTTTCATGTCATTTCATGATTTCCTTGTATATCACAATTTAAAAACTCTACCTATAGGAGCATGCTAAGATCACAAATGTAAGTTTGAAGGTTTGATATGGTTATTAAAATATTGGTACCAGTAGTTTACATTTAAATGTTTGATGGAGGAATGTAGGTGCTACAAACTTGTATATTTAGAATGGGCTTAATTATGCCTGTGTAGAAGGAATGATCATCTATAATTGATGCCATAAATATGCCTTATAGAGGTTTTCCAATATTTTTTCAATCCATTTTGATTTCCATTTCCATTGAAAAGTTCTAAACAAAACCTCTTGATAATTCTAGTTGACTATGAAAGGTGTCAAAACATCAAATGGGGAGTTGGACTATGATCAGGCCATTTTGCTCCAAAATGACCAAATAGAGGTCCATAAGGTTTTGTATGAATTATTTAAGATTGAAACTTAAGTGACCTAAGGAACCTTAATAATTTAATCATATACTAATCATAAAGGACAATGCTTATGCCAATGTTGTTAAGTAAAGTATGAGTGGAGATTATATTTTTCAAGGTCTAAAGATGGCCAGAAAATCACTGAAATAGGGAAGTGTTATCTATAAGACATTGATCAAAATATAAACCTTGCTCTTAATTATGGTATTATAGGTTGTTCCATCAAATTTTAATGATGCCAATGGTTCAAATTATACTTACAAGTTTCAAATACCATCAGATATGTGAATTCAATCTCTTAACCCCTAATGTATACTCTATCTGTATACAAGACTGAGGAATCACATATAGGTAAAAAGGTCAAAGTTTATGAAATAGGTATAACTAGGAATAAGGTGAAGAGATTTTACGGGTTGTGAGTAAACCACTACCTCTAAATAATCATCAATATCCATAAACAATTCCATTTTTCACTTAAAGATAACTACAGGGCTAAAAATTAATGAAAGATATCCATTTATAGCTAGGATAACAGTGAAGTGAGATGATGGACCTTGGAAGAGTCTTAAAGAACTTATAGGCTAAAGGAGATAGAAATGTCAAATATAATGACTTGTAGGACCTAAATAGGTTGTAAAATCATTAATAAATATCAAGTTCATGCCATTATCACCCTAAAACAACCTACAACCAACCTTCAAAGTGTCAAGAACACACATAATTGCAAGTGGGATGAAGACAATTGGAGGGTCAAGTGCCTCCACAAGGCCAAGTGAGAATATATAGGAATTGAATATAATGATAATAACCTCAAATAACATGAGGAGATAAAATATCAAATTTATCCACTTATGAGGTCAAAAAGACCAATTTCACCCTCAACTTATAGACAGTCACCTTTAGAAGTTAGTTTTGAGTTTCAAGCTAGTTGGAGGTGTAAATGGGGGAGTTAAGATATGAAATTTAGTACAACAGGTCCTAATTAAATAAATAATCCTCCCATGTATTAAAAAGTGATAAATAATAAGGTCTAATACTCTCTATTTTATCTCAAAGATAGGCCACTTTTAAGGATTATAATTTGTAGAAGAGAGAGAAAATGGTGGAAATTAAAGGTTAGAGTGGAAGTGGTTGTGAACAAAAGTTGGGTAAATCTTGGATAAGCACAAAAAAACATGAATTAAGGCTCCTAAGGTGTTGGAACAATCCAAGGTGTGATAAATCTATGAAAGAGGATCCAAAGCCACTAGGCCTACAACAAAACTATGAACTCCATATGTCCAACTTCAGACTCCTACAACAAAACTATAGACTCCATCAATACCCTAGGACCTAAAGGAAAGTTTTTTAAAACTCCATGAGGATCAAATCCATGGAGTCATATTATATAGAATCCATATAGATGGAGTAGGGGACCAATTCATTTGACACTTTATTTTGTTTTATAGGTTTTGGAGATGATCAAAGGATTATAATCACCTAGAATAATATATTAGGACTTGAATCAACTCCCCATGTCATTTACAAAGCTCAAAAATTAACTTAAGTGTCTATACTAGGTTTCTCACTTCAGCCAATCCATAATGAGAAAAGTGATCACATAGTGAAAAGAGTGATAACTCAAATTTGGAGGTCTTTTAAGGTATTTTGGATTGAGACAAACATATGAGGTATCCTAAAATGTGTCTTAATACCCTTGGTATTTATTAGTTAGGGATAATGATGAGATGCTAAGGCCAAGTGTCAAGAAATATCTAAAAGGAGTGATCATAGTGACAGTTGATGATACTTATCATGCAAGAGAATACAAATGATTTTGAAAACTTCCAATGTAGGTAGAGGATTCCTTGTAACTTTATCTTCTTACTAAAAATGAGACACTTTCCCCTAGTTAGCTTTGGAATATCCAATGAAGGCCACTGATGAAGGAAATTTCATGGAAGGTGCTTGAAGAGATGATGTGCCAATTTTCGAAGAGGATGATTGTTTATAATGGACACATATTCAAATTAGTTTATAACTCCTCTCACACTTCACCTACATTCATTATAACTATTTTCCACCTTTGGACACATGTCCTTGTGTTTCTTGGACTCCCCTTCTCTCTCTTCCTCAAAGTTATATAAAATGAGCCATTTTGTCTATTATAAAAGAGGCCATAGTTGGTATGGTAAATCCATAATAAAATTACATTACACTTTTATTTTTAACATTTAATACAAGTCTAATTATGAGTTGTTAATATTTTGTCTAACTGTGTGAGTGATGTACAATAGAGCTAAGTGATAGTATCACCATTACTCCATTTATCCTTCATGTTTAAGCAAGAGTTCTAATGTTAATAGGTTATGTGAAGTGTGTTGAATTTAATATATATATTTAAATTAATAAATTATCTCTATGGTGTGAAATCTATCCATAGGTTAAGTATATTATTGATTGTTCCGAGTATGCTACCTTCACATTGAAACACTATGTTAGGATCCTTAAATTCATGGAATTGGTCTTACAAAACATTATTGCTTAGTATAAGTATGATAGCCTATGGGATATATCTTGGTTTATCAAATCTATACTATAATTTCTATTTTATTAAAACTCTTAACTTTTTTCATGAAAAAACATTAGATTAGGTGATAGACACATAGAGAAGAATTTAGGGAGCTAAACCTTTCAATCCTAGAGATTCATCTCTCTTAAATGTTCCCACAAACTTGAGAGATGATTAAATGTTGCATTAAATTTAAGGAGATTCATATATTGTACTAGGGTGCATAATTTTATGAAAATAGTCATGATATAAAAAAGTGAAGGTGGACAGCCTCAAGGAGAGATCTTCACCAACTTCCTAGTTGAGGACAATTTTGTGATCAATCAAAGAAATTCTATTGTATACAACACTAGGGAAAATATAAAGGATTTTTGAGATTACAATAATGTGTGTTAGGGTAAATTAAACCCATATCTATCCCCAAATTACATACAAAAAAAACTATGAAATAAATTAATCAAACATTCTAAAAATAAACATAAACATGCATATAATAGGAGATGCCAAATTAATGTGGTTCACCCAAGAGGGGATGCATCCAATAAATTTATAAAATATATTATTTATATCAATACAAGATAGAAACAAAATCATATAATAAACCCTGTTACACCTCTATACCTTTTTGCCTCCTCTCTGTGTACAATATTTTAACATTAATCACAATCATACATTTCAGCCATATATCAATACATTTTAAGGTGAAAAACACATAAAAATAACCTCTATCATCATATATAGAAAAATTTAATCAATTACCTATATTTAATATGAAATTATAATTTAAATAGGTAATTTTAATAAAAATTCTCACTTTAATCAATGGTACCCCCCTTACAACCCACCGCACCATGAGGGATTCAAAAAATGGGATCCAAACCTAGTTGAAATAACATCAAAATTTTAACCTATTATATTTGAATATAATTATTCTCCAAACCTAATAATGTGCCTAAAATTTAATTTAATCCTCCTACAAAACAACAAGGCATGGTTGCAAGCATGGTAGATCCAAACAATCCTACACATCTTTCAATTTAGAATGTTGGACGGACTATGTAAAGCACTTCAAATCCTCAAGTTTCATGAAATTAATTTCCTTAAATGGACCAATAAAATTTATTTATATTTTATATAAATATTTTTGACTCAATAAATAATATAAAAACATCCATTTCCATTTGGGATGTCCTTCATATGCCTAGCCAAAAGGAGCTCCTACAAAAATAGCTATCCACAATCCCTACTAGTCTTTCCCCTTTAAGTAAAGTTAATGTTCATGTTTACCTTAAAAATTACCCTAACACCATTTTTGAGCCATATAATAAATCTTATAAGCCTACATATTTCTACCTCACTCTCATTATGGGTGACAAGTTGGTACATAATTACATAGTTGATAGTGGAGCCTCTACTTCAGTCATACTCAAAGTTATAGCTAATAAGTTGGGAATAAAATATGAGCCTAATATAAAAGGAGTTATCCAATTTTATGGTAAACCTATAATAAAATATGGTTGATAAGTATTTGAAGGTTTTCTTGCATGATTGTCTTATTTTTTCCATCTTCCAAGACATTGTTGTGGTAGACCTTCCTACTCACTTTGCATTTTTCTTTTCAAGAGACTTTACATCCAAGATAGGTTGATAACTCTTAGCTTATTGGTCCTTATTTTACTTTAGGACAAGATATGGAGCCAAGGTTAATATAATATCTTAGCCTCTTGTAAGGTTTCATAGTGAGCCCTACATTGAAACAAGTTTTAACTTGAATTATATCATCCATGAGGAAAAAGTTTTTATTGTGGATGATGATACTTATTAAAATATTAAAGGAATTTATGATTTGATTATTTATGAATATGTTAATAAAAATTATTGTAATTATCCTTATGGTTTCATGTAGGAAACTAATTTAGGATTATATTGTATACATGAAAAAGGAATACCAACACCTCTACTTACCAAGGAAGAATGTGAGGATGATGAGATATGGAAAATGTTTTTTGATGGTTCAAGAAGTAAAACTGGTGTAGGAGATGGTGTTATGTTATTCTACCCATTTAAAAAATATTAATATTCTTCATATAGGTTCCATTTTAGTTTCACTTGCAATGTGGCTGAGTATGAAGGTTTGATTCATGGCCTTCAATGGGAAAGGAGAAAAGGAATCAAGAATTTCAAGTATATGGAGCTAGTGAATTGGTTGTGAATTAATTTATGAGTGTTTTTTACCAATAAACCTTTGATAAAGTCATAAAAACATATGGTATTGGATTTTATTTAATATTTTAACACATTAAACATAAAATTAGTCCCAAAGGAGTAGAATAATCATGTTGATAGACTAATTTCCATAAGAGCACAATTCGATACACCTACTCCCATAAAAGAAGAGGGAAATCAATACCATATTAATATAATTATCATACCTTAAATACTTTATAATGATGTGTCCTATAAAGTGTTTTATAGCGATAAACACATTGCATACTTCCTAAAAAATGAGGCTTAGTTTTCCTCAAGAAATCAAAAGAGACTCCAAGAACAATTTGATGATTAGATAGTGTAGCTAAGAATAATCAACATACCTAAGGGATTAGTGACCTTAGACAGTATATTTATTGAGTATTATAAAAGTAAAAAGGAAAAAGTGATTATTTCTACAGAATAATAGAACTATGAAAGAGTCTTGATCTTTAAAGACAAACTCCTCAAACTAGGAAAGGTATGTTCTACATTGGAGAAGCAAGCATTCACTGATTTGTGTAGAGAGTTTTATGACATATTTTATTAGGATTATAAGGACATAAAAGGATTTTTTACTATCCTATCACACCATATGATTGAATTTTAACCTATATTTAAACTAGTTAGACAAAAATAAAGGCCCATCAACCCCAAGGTTGAACAACTCATGAGGATAGAGCTTACCAAACTCCTTGAATATGAAATAATATTTCCTATCAATAATTAAACATGGGTAGATAACCTTGTGCCTATTATAAATAATAATGTGGAGATAAGAATTTGTGTGTACTTTAGAGATATTAATAGAGTGTCACTCAATGATCACTATCCTTTACCCTTAATGGAGCAGGTTTTGCAAATTATTTCGAGTTCTCAAAAATTTTATATACTAGATGGATATTACAGTTATAATTATATTATAGTGAATGAATATTATTATTTTAAGATATAATTTACTAAAAAATGGGAGATTTTTATTTATATGAAGATGCCCTTTGGTTTATCAAATGCTAGTGACATCTTTAAAAGAGAAATGGACATGGCCTTCAAAGGTTTGATAAATGAAATGTTATTGGTTTATCTATATTATATAACAATGTTATATAAATATGATAATGAACATATGAAACACTTAAGGTAGGTGTTTGAAAGATGTATGTAGTATGGGGTATATATCAACCCCAAGAAATGCATATTTGTTATTTATGAAGGTAAGCTCTTAAGACATATTGTTTCCAAAGATGGTTTGACTATTGATCCTAAAAGGATAAAGGATTTTATAGGCATATACTTTCCATTTCATAATAAATGTCTCTAAAGTTTCTTAGGCAAGATAAATTTTGTAAGGAGATTCATACCTAGTTTTGCATATTTGGTGAAACCTATCATATCCATGCTCAAGAAGAACAAAATATTTTATTGGACTAGGGAAGGTAAGAATAATGTTGAATACATTAAGAAATAAATTGTATAAACACATAATCTTTTAAACCCTAGTTTTTTTAAATACTTCATGTTGTATTCATTTACTAACCTTGATATTATCTCAACCATGCTAATGCAAAATAATGATGAAGGTGTGGAACAACCAATTGCATTCATTAGTCAAGGTTTGGAAGATTATGAAGTGAAGTATACTTTTGTTGAAAAACAAGTCCTTGGTATTTTAATAGGACTAGATATGTTTAGGCATATGGTTTCAAACAATAGGATTCATGTTATGGTATCTTACCCTAGTACCAAAGATTTTCTCTTTAGTAAGGACATTAGTGAAAAAAGGGAATGGTGGATTACTAAGGTAATGGAATATGATGTTGATATCATAGTGAAAAATTTGATAAGGGTTAAATTACTTTGTGAACATCTAGCCTCAAATCTACATGAGTTAAAAGAGGAGGCTTTAGTCAATCATGATTTCTCCCGACCAGCTAGTTTCTTGCCTCTATAAATTTGGATACAAGATGTTATCAAATTTATTCAAAGTGGTAGGTATCCTAATGGTATGGATATATCTTAAAGAATATAATTTATATTACAAGTTTTTCCTTTTTACCTAATAGATGGTGTGATATTGAGATTCATTGACAATGATGTATTTGGAGTGTTTCTTGAGAAGTTCCATGATGGGACAACAGGAGGCCATTTCTCCCTAAGAACCATAGTTACCAAGATCATGAGGGTAGGATATTATTATCCTAGCCTCTTCAAGGACTGATATGATTGGGTAAGGTGTGTATAATGTGCTTTCTTTATAGGAAAATATAAGCTTACAGCTCTCCATTTGAAACCTATCCAAGTGGACCAACCTTTCATGCAATTGGGCCTTGATTTAATTGGCATGATAAACCCCCCATCAAGTGTTGTTAAAAAATGGATAATTAAAAAAAATTGACTAGTTCACAAGGTGGGTTGAGGTAGTGGCATTGAAAGAAGCTAATGAGAATGCTATCTTAGATTTCTATGAAAGTATCATAACAAGGTTTGGCATTCATACTATTATCTCAAATAATGAACATGATTTCATGTGTATTAGAACAAATGGTTGGGAAAATATTAATGGAATATGTGTGATCACTTAATACAATTATTACCCTCAAGGTAATGTGTTGGCTAAGTCAACTAATAAGAATCTGATAAGAATCATCAAGAAAACTTTTGAAGATAATCAAAGGGCTTGGCACACTAAATTGAAACCAAATATATGGGATGATAAAATAAGTCCAAATAGGTCAATAGGTAATTATCCTTTTATTATTGTCTATGGAAGAGAGTCTAGGCTATCTATATCCCAAGAGCTACCTACCTTGGAGTTGGCACACCAACTAGAGTTACTTGAAAACACTTCAATAGAGGTAAGGTTGGAATAATTAATGAGGTTGCAAGAGACTAGAGATAAATGTCATCAAGATATAAAACATCACCAAATACTAATGAAAAGGTCTTTTAACAAGAAGGAAAATCCAAGAACATTCCAATAAGGTAGCATAGTGTTGAAATGGGGTAAAGATAGAGAAAAACTAGGGATACACACAAAATTTGACATATTATAGAGTGGACCATATGTCATCATCAAGTGAAAACAAAGTAAGGATGAATGGATTAATGGAGAAAAACTACCTATCCCTATGAATGGGATACAATTGAAAAATTGATATTGAGGAAATTAAGTTTGGTCTTGTAAATATTAAGTTAGGTGTGTGTTTTGTTTTACTTATGTGTGTTTCATAATTGTTCTTGAAAAAACATGTTTGTTTCTCTTTAGTATGTCTTATTTTTTGTCTTTTATTTATTATTAGGTATGGTGTCAAAGCAAAATTATGTGTCAAAACTATGTATGGGTGACTCCATGGCCCAATGGAGAAGATTAGGCTATCGGTCTTGGCATAGCAAACATACTGCCCTTGGGAAATCACTAAGAATGTTGAACATTTTGACCACAATTTAAAATGGTTCAACCCCATATAGTAAAAAACTTTATATAAGGGTATAATATAATGCATTGATATCTTATCATCTTTGGCCATAGTCCAATTAAGTCCTTATGTCATTTTGTCTCTTTTAGGGATCATAAATGGGTCATAAATGAAGTGGTATATTTTTAAATGTGTCCATGTATTCCAAAATTCCTTATAACATCTAATATTTCAGATTCATTGTCAATAATGTTAGAAATAATTGAAAATCAAAAAAGTAATTGGAAAAGAATGAGTTTCAAAGGTTATATTCCCCATGAGGAGAGTAGAATGTGGGAGAAGGTAGTGGCATGGATCTTCAACTTCCTCAAATTAATTTACACACTTTAAATGATTTATAAGTTCCAAAAATTGGTTAAAACCATTTTTCTCTTCCATTGATCCATTATGCACATAAAACTGATCAACAAGTTTTTGGTTGGTATTTCCAATAGGAGGAATTATAGGTTAAATTATATTGTTGGTTGATATTAAACTTATTAATATTAAATTTCATGTATGGAGTGGGAGGAATTGTGTCTTATACTTTATGAACCATCTTTAACAAGTTGTTTGTTCATTTTTGCTTGTTGTTTCCCATACCCTATAGGTTTTTTTATTGTTTGAGTTGGTCTATACAACTCAGATAATGAATTTTATCCCATACGATTTTTTCTCCATTATCTCATGTTTCCAATTATTATTTTCATAATTGTAAGTGATTTGATGGGTCAAATTGCTCATATTGCAAGAAGGTGTTGCTAGTGAGGTTACAATAAATCTTCAATAGTTGAAGAAAGTTTTTTATTTATAGAAATTTCAATTAATTTTTTGTTGTTTTATCTGTACCTATAATGTTTCATTAAATCCATATTCTTTCAATAATAGCCTTATAAGCTAGCATAATGGAGTTGCAGTCATAGTTCAAAACCCATAGTTAATTTCCTATATTTCCATACACAGTTGGCTAAGTAAAGTCCTAAACATGTCCATGGAGGTTTTTTAATATTTCAAATGGATTTTAATAAAAAAAATTCATGACCAAACAAGATATACCTCTTTAATGCCATGTAAATGATGGTAGGATAATCAATTCCCATATATGCATAGTCATGCATTATTAGTGTGCATATACAGTAGATTGAGAACATTGTGATGGAGGTATGAAAAAATGGTACAAGAATTTAAAGGTGAAAGGATCAAATTTAAAATATTTTCAAAAGGTTTGAAACTAGTTACAAGTCCATACACTATACAAACTAGTTATCTCAACTATCACTTCCTAGTCTGTAACTTTATGCATACCTACAAGGGCCTCATAAATGCTAACAAAATTAAAAGGAGGTATTTGGATTTAATTAGGTTATACATGGTCAGAATATTCCATTTTAATTTTTATATAGGGCCTAAAAATCATTGAATTTCATATTCAATGCACATTGTCCATACTTATTCTCACTGCTTGCACATTGGAAATGTTCACCTATAGGTGGCACTAACAAAGAGGTGAATGTGTTATTCAAGCGTATGTGAATATGTTTCAATACACTTATTTAGGTATTATGGTGTTATATATACCATTAAAATAATTATTATAACATTGTATTGGTAGATAAGAGTGAAAACCAACTTCAAGGGAAGAGATTTGAACTTAGGGGCAAGTTTCCCTAAAAAACAAAAATAGAGCACTCAACACTTTTGGTGTTAACATATGATGATGTAACATAGGGTTTTGATCAATAAAAATGTTTATATATTATATTAATATCCTAGGGGAATATGCATGCAAAAAATAATTAATTTATGACTAGAGAAGAGTAGTGATTGAAATCCTACACTTTTGACATTTGTTTGATGTAGTTTTTTAATGTATTCTATTGGATTAGAACTTCCACGTGGCCTTACACCATAAAATGAAAATATAAGGACATATAACCATAAAAAGTGGTTATAATAAAGTTATAAGGTAATATAAATGATTCAAATTCATCAATAATGGTTAAATATCTAGGAATGAGTCTCCATTAAGACCTATATGTGTATCTTTTGCATGAGAAGGCCACCTACAATATGCCTACAAGTACCTATAACCTCATGAGTCAAACCAAGGTGGTTTGACTTTAAAATATGAGAAAATTATGATCAAAATATATTTTTAACCCAAAATAAATCCTATAACATGTGACACATGTCTCAAATAATCAAAATGCACTTATAGGGTTCCTTTTTGATGTAAGAAGGGTCAACTATAACTAGCTATAGTTGACAATGTTTTAAATTAGGATTATCTTGGTGATTAACCTCAAACTTAAGTGATGAGATATTAGATAAATTAATATGATATTATAGTTATTAATCAATATAGTTATCCAATCATTTCCTATAGGATATAAAACTAAATATATACCTATATACATGGTGGAATTTTGAAACACAGTCAACTCTTATGTTAGGATCACCACAGGGTATGCAATGAGTTAATTATCAAATAAAAAAGTATTTTTTAATTATATAAATCATATTAAATATGTTATCCATCATGTGATAATACCAAGGAAAAATAACAAATCATTGAAGGATCTTATTTCCAAAGTACACCATAGTCACAATCAACCTGTAGACTAGGCCAATTAAGATGGAGATGAGCCTGAGAAGTTAGCAAGAGGATTAAAGTTCTAAATGATTTTTAAAGGGATAAAAATATTTATAATTATAATCTAATTAAAATCCAATAAAACTAAAATATGGTTTGTAAAATTTCCCATACAAATAACCTATAATCCATGGTAAAGCCTGCACATAGTCATCTTTCTCAAAAGTTTGTTTTGGGTTTTTGGACATTTAGAGGTGATAGAGAAATTATAAATCCATGAAAATTTTTAAATAAATTTATAATAACTTGTAAAAACTCATAATATATTCATTTTTATAATACTATAGGGGAAGTTCCCTTTTTTTTGTCTCAGACAGAGGGCACTCCCCAAGGGTATAGACTTCAAGGTTTTGAAATAAAATGATGAGAATAAAATATTTAAGATTATGTAACAATGTAATGATATTTTTAAATTTGTGTCACACATGGGAAAACCTTAAAAATCATGAAAAAATATGAGAAACTCAACAGGGTGTCCTAAACCTGTAAACCTATAGGCAGACCTATTAGGTGTAGTTTAGGCCTAAAGTCCAATTGAGGGGTCAATATTATTTAGAGCATTATATATACATTAAAAAACCTTGGAAAATTATTTTTGGGAGTTATTAGGTGTTTTTAATCTATTTTAATGTAAATGAAACCATAAATAAGCTACTTTTGGGCTTAAAACCATCTCAACTTGTATAGAATGAAATAAAAAGATCGAGAGCCCCTTTTGAGATGCTCATCTGTAATTTGAGGTTATGCATGAGAGTATGATAGTTTTATATATTTTTAAGGAGGTATTTAGGAATAAATTTGTGGTAATTTTTGAAAAATTAGATTTAAAACTTGTATGAAACATCTTTAGAGGACATAATGCCCTAAAACCCTTCAAAACACTTGCCAAAAACTTGATTGGGAAGATGAAGCAAGAGATTCATCCAAATGGCATGGAATGACTTGTAAAATTTTTGGAGGTTTTTTATTAATATATAGGTCTCCTCCAAATCATACTAAGATATACCCTACCAGTATGAATAGGGTGAGAATTGGCTTTCTTTGACTATTTTTTGTGTCTTGTAGGTAAGGAAAGGTTTCAAGGGATGGAATAAGATTTGGGAGAGATATTGGAAATTAATATATCCTATAATATATAAATTTAATTCATAATAAAACTTCACAAGTGTCTTCATCTTAGTTAATCAAATTTAGCATAGTGAATAAGCTAGTGGGAGAGTGAAAATTTCAAGTGGGAGTCTTTTTAAGGTCTAAATGAGGAATATAAAGCCATTATGTGTCCTAAAAAGTGTCATAAAATCCATTTTATATATTATAGTGTAAAATAGAAGACAAGTTTGTTTCCAAGTGTGAGGGGTGAGTGAAAGAGGAGTTATTTGGACTATAGGTAGTGACAACTCATATGCAAAAGAATACTAATGATTAGGGATGAAAACAATTTATGTTGGAGCATGTATACAACCCATACCAATTATTTAAATCATCACATATGTCCCTAGTCATTTTAGGGATGTTATAAAAAGGCCAAATGATGAAGGAAGTTTTTTGAGCAAGTAAAATGAGTTTTATCCCACATTTTTAGGAGTTTCATGGCTTTGAGGGACACTATGAGACTTTCCATGGTATATTTCTTATTTCATTTTGATTCATGTGTAACTCATCCCCTCAATTTAAAAAGTGTTTTTATGACTATTTGACGTCTCTCTTCCAACTTCTCTATCAAATTCTATAAGTAGTATCCATTTTGGCTCTTATAAGATAATATCATATCTAGTATGGCAAATTGATACTTGTTTTATGTCATATGTTTATTTTTAATATTTCAATAAATGTAGTTCTAAGTTCAATAGCATCTTGTTTTAGTGTGCAGAGTGATGAATTACTATGTTCAATGATCGTATCCTTATGTTTCCTTATCCTTTCATGTCTTATACAAGAAGATCTCATTATAAAAATTAATATTTAGTGAATAAAGTGTTCTATGCTTATTTCAAGTTTGAAAATGTCCTTGGATTCAATAATTTGATCCTTGGTCTACTCACCTTGAGTGGTCTTATGGATGTCACCTTTATATTGAAATACTTATGTTATAATCTTTTAGGATTTAGAAGATAGTTTGTACGACTCATTTCTTAGTGAAAATAAATATTATGGTCATGTGGAAAACATCTTGGAGTATCACCCCCTTAAATTAGTTTTAATTTATGCAACTTCTAACTCTTTTCCCATAAGTAACTAGTTAGTTAGGTGATAATTATTTTAAGATATATTCAAGGATCTAGCCCTTAAACCTAGAGGTATACTTCTACCTATAGTTAAACCCACATAGCTATAAATATTCCCAAGTTTCTCTAATCTAGAAGAGGCTTGAACATCCTCTGCTAGTGTGAAAGATTTGATGTCAACACTAACTACATTTCCTATTGTATATTTTAGTATCATCATCATCATTGATAAATATTTAGCCATGTACATATCCTTTGTGGGGTTAGTTTTCTCTTAATCTTACATAGAATATATATATATATATATATCTATGTGTGTGTGTGTATGTATATATATCTATATATATATATATATATATATATGTATGTATGTATATATGTATATATATACATGTATATGTATATATATACATACATATATATGTATGTATATACATATATACATATGTATATGTATATATATATATATGTATGTATATATACACACATATATATATGCATATATATATATATGTATGTATATATATATATATGTATGTATGTAGATATATATATCTATGTATGTATGTGTGTGTGTGTGTGTGTGTGTGTGTGTGTGTGTGTGTGTGTGTGTGTGTGTCTATATATATATATATATATATATATATATATATATATATATATATTCTATGTAAGATTAAGAGATAACTAACCCCACAAAGGATATGAACATGGCTAAATATTTATCAATGATGATGATGATACTCAAATATTTATCTAGGTTTATGTTTCTAGAGAGAGAGAGTGGTTGATCCACTATTCCATACACATCCACTTCCCACATCTCCAAGCTCACCCACTTCACTTGACCCATTATCACTCATGTCACCTACATAATCCACCTCATCCCTTTCCATTTCATCCCTTGAGTCAACCTCTCCCAATGGACAAATTTTAACACTACCATAGATGCAATAAATGTATACAAATAATCTTTCTAGGAATAATTTAGTTATCATAGAATAACCCAATATTATAATATAATCTAATGAAACATCTAACCAACTAAAAAGGATTAGAAATAGAAATATGTCAAGTGTAACTAAGTAGATTGAATTCCCAATAGATGAATAACACCTGACCCTAAATAATAAAGATAAAACTTAAAATATTTAATGAAATTAATGAATATCCAATTTATTTAGTTGATGTTATTGGTGGGGTTCTCAAGAATATATTTTATGGTCTATAATAAGAAATTAAGAGATTGGAACCTCAACCTAGATTAGAGGAACTTGATGATATAGTAAATGATATACATAATATCCTAGTCCCTCTATGATATTAAATGTTATATACATAGAGTTAGGGATGAATCCCAACCATAATGGGTTAATGTGATGAATTTTGATGAATCCTTGAGGCTCATAAATGCCAAATTTTAAAATAATCCTAAGGCATTAATAGAGAATTCCTACCCTGAGCTCAATGTTTTTGTACTCAAGGATATAAATTTGGCTCATAAATATGTAAATAAAAAATGAGATGATTTCATGGAGTGGCACAATAAAATAAAATATTTGCTTATCCAAGTAATAATATAAGAAAATAAATTAATTTAACTATTGGGAGATATTATCATATCTACCATATACACACCACAAATTTTAGTTTTTCCTTAACTCATGATATAATGGAAGTGCCTAGGGTCTCTTTTTTATACTAGGAAGCCTCTTTATCCATTTTATTATTGGTGCACTTGAGAGGAGAATATTGTTGAAGGAAGTTACTCGTAACTTACTCTTGAAGATGAGATATTATGATACAATCATGGTTTAGCCTCTTTAGTTAGTGATATAAAATATTAGGCTAGCACTAGTTTATCAATAATCAAGTATATTTGAGATCCCATATAATAATTTAAACCCTTACCTAGATCACCCTTTATACCTTTCTTTTTACATGTATTGTATTCATAATGGGATCAATAAATCAATGTTTATTTCATATGTTACATAGAATTATGAAATTCATTGTTATATCTTGCATTAATTTGAAACATTTTATTAATTATGTTTTTAAATGGATCTAATGTTAAATAAATATAGAAGTTATATTAAACAAATAAAAATATTGTGACCTTCCTATTTCTAATGGTTGCACTACTATATTATGTCATTATTCTTCTTCAATATCTTTTGTAGAATATGAAATAACTTGAGAACAAGAAGAAATTAAATTTCATTTATTGTATCAAATCTTCAACTTCAAAGGCTATTCCATTACTTACTTCACATCCTATTGAAGGGTGAATTATGACTCTTATTTAATAACCCAATAATTTAGAAAATTTTGGGAAACCAATGAAGCAAAATTCATTGAATATCTTCATGAAAAAATATAAAAGGTTGACTCACTCTTATATGTTTCTACATATGAACAAAATAAAGGTGATCAAGGTATCTCTTCCAATATTTATACATACACTAGTGAATCAATTCATATTTATACACCTCTATTTACTTTCATAACATCATCCCTTAGTTTGAAAACATCAATTGGTTTCCAACAAGTATCCATGCATATATCTAATCAGTATACTTGTACTCCTACACTCACCTCAATAGATGTTATTATTGAGAATAAAATTCTTTCCTTAAAAGATAAGATATTTCAATTTGAGAAAAATCTTCCTCATGATAACCCCTCCATGGATTCATGTTCCTTGTTACATAACCATTTGGCACCCAAAATTGCATATTACCCATTACTAGTTGGATTTTGGGTTCCTAATTTTCCTCTATATGAAGGTAAATGTGAACTTTAAAAACATTTAATTGCATTCCATGCATCTTGTCTAGACTTTCAGGATAATTAAAAATTATTGACAAATATTTTACTAAGAAGTATCAAATAATATGCTCTTAGATGGTTTTATAATCATCATATTCAATCAATAAAATCTTTAAATCCATTGGAAAATTATTTCTTAACACACTTTTCTATCAACATTGGTGAAAATATAACTTGTATGTAAATTACAAAGATCAAAAAAGGGTCTAATGAAACAATTAGTGAATGTGTTAGAAACTACAATAATATGATATAAAAAATGATAAATCAAATGGTTGATAGTTAACTCTAAGATATCTTCGCTCAATGTTTATTACTCCATTGAAATATTCAATCGTGTTTGATGAGTTCATTTTTTTTTAATTATGCCATACAGTCAAAGAGCATGAGGTCAAAATTGCTACCTTGAAAAATATTAAGTATACTTAAAATTATAATTCTAATTAAAATTTCATAATTCAAATCAAGACAAGTTATAAGATCAAATGCAATGAAATCAAGAATTAAGTGAAGATTACAATTAATTTTATCTCACAACTAACACAAAAGATTCAATTACAAGCTTCACTAAGGAGGAAATTATCAAGATTATCATCATCTCCTCATGTATTATTTTAAAATATAATTAAGTGAAATATCATATATTTTCCACCACCAATAAAGTAGACATGTCTAAACCAAAATCTAAAATATTTTATACCAATGTATAGTGTGACTAAAATCAATGTATTAGGCATCCCATAAATAAATGCTTCAAACTCAAGAATAAAATTCAAAATCTTTTTAATGATAATATTATTGATATTGACAAACCTAATGAAGAGGATAATCTAGAAGAAAATTAAAATTAAATTCTCAAGATGTAGAAATATCCTTTTTTAAATCATGAAGTAAAAAACAATAATAATTCTAAAGTACATTACTCATATAATGATTACCCTCCTTATACATATGAAAATATACTTGATAGAATAAGTTTTATAGTTACAATAAAACAAACATCAATCTTATAATCACATTTGATGATATCAAAATTGTTGATGATGATTCAGATAGACATGCACTCTTTATTCGAGCATATGTTGACAATCAATCCATAAATGGTGTTATGATAGATAATGGATCAAGAGAAAATAAATTCACCATAAAATTAATCTACTCTTTTGGTTTTATAAAATAATATTTAAAAGATTCTTTTAGAGTTTTTAAATCATTTGATTGCCATACACAAGATACTATTGGGCATATATTACTCTATCTTTACAAGTGGTACATCTCATAGTTTCCATTCCATTATTAACTCTACCAAATACAAATTTATTTTATATTGTATTAGGATGACATTGGATATATAATATTAGATAAATTACTTTTACATTACATAGATGTCTTAAATATATTTATTGTAATCAAGTGGTAAAAATTCCAAGAATCCAATATGAATATCTTTTGGGACCAATATTATTTACTCTTCCTAAAAAATATTTTTTTGTACTTACATTGAAAACCATGGTAATGAAATAGCATATATAATAATTCAAGATCATATTATAAAATTATATATTCCATCTATTTAAGAGCATAATCTATATATTCAAAATCATCTTATAAAATCAATTTCTCCATCTATTTATGAGCATGATACAATGTCACATGATCATACATAGTTAGTTCTAAATTGTTACATCTTGATTTCCTTACTAAGCATGACTTTATTATTAAATAGATATTTTGTGGTAAATGTTGTTTAATTACTATTATATCAAACTATTTTCACTATGTTGATGTATAGACAAACATATAATTATTATTTGATGTGAATCATTACTTGATGGGTTAGTTGTATATGAGTTTTATATGGATGTGGATTATACTTATTCAATATTTTTGTGATTTAGTAACATTTTTATTGATTATCATGGTTGTGTGCTAACTACAATTTGTATTTTTGAGGTGGATGTAGGATAAAGTCTACTCTTCAAACATATGGAGGGAGAGTATCATCAAGGAGGATGTTGCAGATGGAAATGTTGGAGGGGTTGAGACTAAATAATGAACCTTAAACACACCACATATAAAAATAAATGTATGATTAATTTAATTTAATTTTATTTTATTAATACATGCTTGGAAGTGTTGATATGGTCTAGATAATTGTTTTGATGGTAATCAGTCTTACTTGAAGTTACGATTGTCTGCTAAGATTATAGTGTTACTAAAATTTTGGAATGTATCAAGTTGTATATTTATATTTTACTGAATATATATTGAATATTATGATAGTGGTATATTTATTTTAATAACCTTTATTTTTGGCTAACTACATAACCCTTATAGGTGGGTACCTACAAGCATTGAATGAAAAGCATTGTTAAAACATATATAAATACATGACATGAAAATGATTTTCTTGTTAAACTTATATAAAAATGATTTTATTAATATATACCTAACCAATAGCTAAGGTGGGAACCTAAGGTGACTTAGTTCCTAAATATCTAATGGTTAACTAGGTATGTGGTATTGATTGTTTAATTTTTTTGGTTAATTTTTAGCTTGATGTTTGGATGATTAATGGATAAGAATTTGAACTATTATTAAAACATAATAATTATGTTTATTCACTTATTGTTATTCCAACCATAATTATATAATCATCATTTTGGTTTTAGTTTTTTGGTCACTCAAACCATGCAAAAACATAAATTAGGAGGGTTGACTATGATTTGGAGGAAATAATGGAGAATTATATGAGTCTGGCAGTTTAGTTGGGAGACATGGAAATGAATGTTAGTAATTTTTATTTTGATGGTGAGTTTTTCTTGGAGTGATAGATAATGGGTTAGCATGATATTAGGGGTCTTAAAAATACATGCAAGAGTTTGTGAAAATAATAAAAGAGGTTGGAGATTTTGGATTTTGAAGGTTAGCCATGGAAAATAAAGGAGAAGAGAAAGAAAGGAACTATATGGTAGACAAAGAAGAAAGAATAATTTATGAAATAATAGGTAGGGTTTGTCCTTGGAATTTACTCTAAGATTTTGTATTCAGATTATACATTCAATAGAATAAATGTGTATGGGGTTTCTAAATAAAAAGGGATTAATTTATTTAAAAACCCTTATATGGATCAAAGATTAGACCCTATGGGAGGAGAAATCCCACCATATAATCAAATTAATGATTTTATTTGTGTATACATTGAGTATCAAATGTTATAGTTTGATGTTAAAATAAAATCCTTGTGTCAAATTGTTACATGGTTGTGTGTCTTGTTATTATTGTATAATTTGATGTAAAAACATTATAATATTGTACTTGATAAACAATAGTTTCATTGTTATTATTGTATAATATTAATGTATTAAATTTCAAAAAAATTCTATGTTATTATTCTAGTATATATATATGGACATGGATAAGGTAAATCCTCATAAATTCTATGGAACTATATATCGAGATGGTTTTAAAGCTTGGTTGATGGAAATGGAAAATTAATTTGAGAAATAGAACTAATATAAAGTTATTAAGGTAGTTTGGGTAGCATATTAGGGTGTTATTGAAGAAAAAACATGGTGGGCAAAAAATAAGATTTATATGAACATTGAATCCACTACCACCACCTAGGAGAAATTTTTGTTTTTTTAATATCATGATGGTTGCCCTAGTTATATTTTAACCATAATCCAATATATTTTTAGAATCTGAATCATATAAATATTTTGATGAATGAGTACTAGGAACAATTCACTAACATCTTAAAATATGTTCCTCAGTATCATGCAGATGAAAGGTTTGACATCTAAAAACTCATTATGGGATTAAAATCCTAAATTATATGTGAGCTAGATGTGAATGAGCCATCTACGATGGATTTGGTATTTGAAAAAGTGATTAAGTAGGCTTATAAATTAAATTATCTTACTCAATATAAAGAGAAGCTTAAGAATTTTTGAGGTTCCAAACCAACTCTTAAGAAGAATAACTAGAAGAGGAATGGGAATTCCAAGAATTAGTTTAGGAGTTAGAATGCTAAGTTCAGTAACTTCTTAGGTAGTAAGAAAATTGAAGGTGGATTCAAACCTATTTTCAAGGGGAAACATTAGTTATAAATGAACAAACCACCTAGAATATTCTTTATATGTAGAGGTGATCACTATGTAATGGAATGTACTCAAGGAAAATACGAAGTAAAAGTTAAGGATACTATGCAATAAAGGAACTTTTAGCAGAGAATCCATGTGGCTGTTAGAAATCATCAAGTTGATTTTCAAGCTTTACCTATTGAGATTATAGGTAATATTTTTGGTCAACATATTTCCATTTCAATTGATACTAGAGCTACAAAGTGTTTTATTTCTCTACATGTGCTTTCTATGTTGTCTAGGAAAGTTTTTTTAATGAAAAATGCATGGTCAATGCAATATGGGAATGATGTCAAGGTCAAAGTTGATAGGTGTTTAATGGAAGCTGAGATTGAGTTGCATGAATCTAATACTATAGTAGATATTTATGTCGCTTCACTAGGATCATATGATGTAATCCTAGGGGTGAATTGGATTAATAACCATAAATTTAATGTATATTTCTATCTGAATTAGATAGAGTGTTAGGATGATTTTGGGAATCAAACTTACTTTTAGGGTGAGAAAAGGGAGCTAAAACTTAGGCAGATGTTTACAATTTAGCTTAATAATTCTTAGAGTAAAGGATGTCATACATTTGTTATTAAAAAAAATGATATGGAGGAAACAAAAGAATCATCCATTGAGGATTAACCTTTCCTTAATAAATTTTAGGATATGTTTCTAGAGGAATTGTTAGGATTACCACCCAAGTAGGAGTTTGATTTCTCAATTGACATAATACCTAGTTCAGAAATGAAATCAAAGGCACCTAATAGGATGATGACTATAGATTTTATTGAGTTGAAGGATCAATTAAAATATTTCTTATCTAAAGGGTTGATTTAACCAAATTTGTCACCATGGGGTACACCAATCATATTTGTTAAGAATGAGGATGGTACTCTTCACCTGTGTATTGAGTATATGATGTTGAATAAAGAGGCAATCAAGAATAGGTATCCATTACCTCGCATTGATGATCTTTTTAATAAAATGCATGTGGTGACAATTTTATTGAAGATATATATTTAATTAGGATATCATCAAATAAGGATTAAGAAGAACATATTCCTAAAGTAGCATTCAGAACTCAATATGGTCACTATGAATTTATAGTGTTTCCTTTTGGGTTAACAAATGCTCTGATAGCATTCATGAATCTCATGAATAATGTGTTTAGGGACTATCTAGATCACTTTTTGTTAGTTTTTATGGATGATATCCTCATTTATTCTAAGAATAAGGAAGAAAATCTATGACATATAGAGTTAGTGTAACTTGTATAAATGTGCATTTTACCAATGGAAGGTGTAATATTTGGGACATATTATCTATAAATATAGAATTTCAATTTCTTTATAGAAGATAAGAGCCATTATAGAGTGGTCATCACCCAAAAATGTACATGAGTTAAGAATTTTTATGGGTCTAGAAGGATTTATAGGAAGTTTTTTCTAAATTTCTTGAAAATAACTAACCAAATTACCCCTATTCAATGGAATAATTAGATTTTTGTCTAGTTAGACAAGTGAGAGAAAGCATTTTAGGATTTGAAAAGGAGGCTTCCAATAGCATTTGTGTTAAGAGTTCCTGATTCTAATGGTTAGTTTTCATTAGTAATTAATACATCTAGGGATGGTCTTAGATGAGTTATTATGCAATATCATTCAATTATAGCATATGAGTCCAAGAAGATTAAACTATATGAGGTGAATTATGCTCTATATGATGTACAACTTGTGTAAATAGTGTATGATTTACAAGTTTAGAGGAATTATCTATTGGGGAAACCATTTGAGCTTAAATATATCTTCACCCAATTGAACCTAAATACTTATTAGAGACATTGGTTAGAGTTTTAGATTAAGGTAAAAATAAGTTTTGAAGGGGCCCCAAAACCCTTTAATAGGAACAAAAAAGATAAAGCATTACCATGCTCTAGGAAAAGCCATCCTTAAACCTACTAAAAAGTAGCAACAAAAATAGGTTATACAAGGATAACCTCAAAAAACCATTAGACAATCAACCCCCTATTATCCCGCAAGATGCTCTAATATATATTTTTAGGGGTAAAATCTAGAATAGTTGCTTGTCTGCCATCAGCAATATTCTACATACTTTCTAGCTCTCTAGTTTTCCTTATGGGTCTTCTTCTGGGTTTGTCAGGAGAGCCAATATCCAGTTTCACCTTATGATGATGTTCATCTCTTTTTCCAAGTTTATCCCAAGCATAAACAAGCTATTTCACCTTTGTTTGTTGCTCTTTTTTATTGATTCTAGTTTCTACTCCCTTAGTATTCATGTTTTTTCCACCCCTTTTTCTTTGGTTCTCCTAAAGCTCCTCTAAGGGGATATCATTATCAGCTTGAATCTCCCTAGACTGAGAAAGGATAATATCTACCTCTTTTGAATTATTTACATCTTCAACCAAGATTTCTCCTTCTTCTAGTACACTTTTGTCATCAGCATCTCCCCATCGCTCTTCTATTCTTTGATAGAAAATGATTTGTCTTGATAAATCCATCAAATCTTCTATTCTATGTTCAGGAATTTTGATATCTATTTGCAGCCCATCTTCTTTTTTTGAATTTTCTTTCTCAACAAAAAACTCTTTATACGCCTCAATTTGTGTATCTTTGGGTTCTTCACAAGAAGGCTCTTTATCCGCCTCTTCATCTAAATCTTTAGGATCTTCACTATTCTTTTGTTCTTGTCTATGATCTTCCTTTAGTTTCCATTCTTTCTTATGCTGAATTTTTCTCCCATCCAAAACACCACTCAGAAGATTTTTTTTTTAGACGAACAGTTTTTAATGAAGTGCCCCTATTTCTTACAAGCATAGAAAGAATTAGGCAAATCTTCAAAAAAAATCCCTTGAGTTTTTTTTTCCATCTTGGATATTATATCCACTTTTTCTGGGATGTGATTCAAATCTACCACTTTGACATAAAGTCTGGCACTTTGATGTTTGGATCTGGAAGCCATAGCTTTATCCACTACCACAAGTTCACCAAAAGAATTGGCAATACCTTTAAAGATTTCCTCATGCCAAAACTCTAAAGGGAGTCCAGGAAGTCTAACCCAAATGGGAGTGGTTAGAAAAAAAGAATCTGATAGATCCATGTTGGGCTCCCATTTTTTGATAGTAAGAGAACATTTACCAAAATACCACGGTCCTCCACCCAGAACCATATTCATGTCTTCCTTACAATTGAAAATAAATGAGAAGAAGCCATTTAACATTGGTGCCATTTCTACCTCTCCCCTAATTACCCATTTCCTTTTAACCATTTTTTTAAGAGATTCTAGATCTGGTCTTGCTCCTAAAAATTTACCCACTAGGGTGAAATCCATGGAACACATAGAGAAATCTATTATAGGGTCTAGAATGAAGACTTAAAACTCACCTTTCTCCCAGCAAGATTTAGCAGTCACCAATGGGAAAATAGATTTTCCATTGGGTTTCTTGCCAAACAAAGATGACCACTTCTTTTACTCTGCATTCTCTATCTTCAGCACTTCTAAAGAATTTTCCTTATTAAACTGCACATTATATTTCTCCTTTTCATACTCCTGCTCCAACATAGTAGGAGTAGAATCTAGATGGGAGACACAGATCCCACTAAAAGGATTAGAACCACTCAAAAGTTTTCCATTATTTCCAATAGCAGCACATTCTACCCCCAAAATTTTTCTTGCACCTCCTGCTATCCCTCTAGGGTCTGTACCTACTACCTAGTTCTCCACACGTAGTTTTTCTCTCACCTTCAAACCTGTGCTCTCCACATCTGATGGGGCACCCTCAGTCTACCACCTAGAAAATTCAAATTCTAGGCACACTTCCAGTGCACCCAGTGCATCCCACCTATACATCTCACCTTAGGCATTGGCTAGAGTTTCTATCCAACTATGATTTTGATATTAGCTACATCAAGGGAAAGGAAAATAGAGTTGTTGATGTCCTAAGTCATATAAGGTATATAGAAGATTTTGATACTATCAAGAGTATCTTTCATGATCAAGTTGTTAAATTATCCCTTGGAGATGAATTATATCAGAAAGTTAGGAAAGATTTTCTAGAGGATGCTTAGAACCCTAAGTTTAAAGGACTGAAGTTGGGGAATAATGGTCTTTTGAAGTACAATGGTAGAATGCGTATACTTGATAAAAATATTTTAAGGAGTATGATTCTAAAGGAAATGTACAATGCCCCTTATTTAGGTCACCTTGGAGTGACTAAACTCATGGTTGAGCTAAAACCTCTTTATTTCTAGAAAGGAATAAAAATGGATGCAATATATTGTGTGTCTCATTTCTTGGAGTGTCAGCATGTGAAATCTAAACATGTGCATCCAGTAGGATTATTGTATCCTCATCATATACATGAATAAAAGTGGTAGGTATTTAGTATGGACTTTATCCAAGGTTTACCATTATCATGGAACTAACATGCCATGATTTTGGTGGTACTTGAAAAACTAACCAAGGTAGCAAACTTCATACTAGGTAATTTGATTAATGATGCACCAATGCTTGTGACAAGATTCATGAAAGAGGTATACTATTTACATGGGTTTCTAGATAATATTATTTTAGATTGAGATCTAAGGATGACATATAGGTTTTTGTTTGACTCTAAATTCAAATTTGGGTATATAGTTGAATTTTAGTACTACATATCATTCATAAATGAATTCACAAACAAAGAGAGTAAACCAAGTTCTAGAAGATCTTCTTCAATTGTATTGCATGGATAATTAATACAAGTGAGAAGAGTATCTTCCACTAGTAGATTTTTCTTATAATAACTCTTACCAATTAGATTTAAATATGGCTCCATTTGAAGCATTATACAAAAGGAGATATCAAACACCAATCAGTTGGTACAAGCTAGAAGACATTGTGGTCTTTGGTCCTAAAATGCTTATAGAAATGGATTAGTAGTTCAAGTTAATTAGACAAAGGTTGGCTAAAGATAAAAATAGGTAGAAAATCTATGCTAATATAAAAAAGACAACAAGATAGTTTTCTATTGTTGATAAAGTATTTTTGAGGGTTAAGCCTTAGAAGAGCTCAATTAAGTTTAGAAAATCAGTGAAGCTTTCACCAAGATATGTGGGACCCTTAGAGGCCTTAGAAGTGATCAATACTTTTCTGTATAGGATTTCATTGCCACCAGATATATATTTATTACATATATTTTTTCATGAGTCTTACCTTAAAAAGTATGTAGCCGATCCTTCTCATGTATTGGATCAGAATGCTTTACGAGTTTTGGATCTCAGGGTGGTCAAGTAGAATCACTCAGACTAAAGATAAATTTTCCAAAATATGTATAATATATATGCAATATAATGTTGGATATAGATTATTAAATGATGTAAAATATCAAGATAGGGCAATTGAACATAGAGATAAGAATTACTATGGGAAAACCTCAACGAGGTAAAAAACCCACCAAATTGATATTCATATATTGAAAAACAAAATTACCCCAACATGTAACTTAGCTTCTCACTTCCTCTCTTCTAAAATAACCTTCAAAAAACCTTGAATTAATTCAAATGAATAACCAATAGGGGTAAACCCTATTTTATATTGAAATTTTAAGGGAGGTGGCCATTGTTAATAATGGGTCCAACCATCCCAAAAAGGTATTTAATACAACATCAATATTATATTAAATAAATATAATATTGTTATTTATTTATATTAGGTTTCTACCTCATCTTAATATATAATATATTATTATTATTATTTAATAAATTACTAACATAAGCTAAGGCTTAAATAATCACCACTTAGACATTAAATTCTCTAACAAATAATTGACACTCACAAACTTAGTTTGTGTAATAGATAAGTGTCATAGTGAAATGTCTACTGGGACTGATATTCTAAACATAGTGCCACTTGGGAGGACTATGATGACCCTTTTAGGCTATTTACACATTTATTTGTTTGAGCATTTGCTATTGTTATTGTTGTGCTATTATGTGTTATTTGATTTTAGAACTTTGGTTTGAAATAAGTGTCATCAGGATGATGATTAGTTTTAGGGGGTAGGATATTACATCCTGATTTTAATTGATAAACATGATTTGATTATTGAATAGATATTATGGAGTTAATATTATTTAATTACTATCATAACAAACTGTTTACATTATGCTAATGTATGGACAAACACATAATGATTATTTTGTGTGACTCATTACTTTATTGGTTAGTTTTGTATGAGTTTCATATGCATGTGGATTATGCTTATTAATTTTTTTTTTGTTTTATTATAATTTATACTTATTATAATGGCTACAAGATAAATAACATTTATATTTTTGAGGTGGTTGTAAGAGAAAGTCTACTCTCCAAACATATATGGAGGGAGAGTACCATCAGTGAGGATGTTATAGATGGAAATGTTGGAGGGGTTGAGATTACATAACAAACCCAACACACACCACATATAAAAATAAATACATGATTACTTTAGTTTCATTGTGTTTGATTAATACATGCTTGGATGTGTTGATATGATCTATATTAGTGTTATGATGCTAAATATTCTTATTTGTGATTACAAATGTTTTATATGATTATAGGGTTGTTAAAAATTTTGGAATGTTTTAGTTGTATATTTGTCTTTGAATGACTACACTTTGAATAGTATGACAGTGTTATATTTTTTTTAATAACATTGATTTTTGGATAACTACATAAACATTGCAAATAGGGTACCTACAGGCATTCAATGAAAATAATTGTTAGAACATATATAAATACATGACATGGAAACAAATTACCTATTTAAACTTATCAAAAAATGATTTTATTAACGTATACCTAACCTAGACCTAAGGTGGGTACCTAAGGTGACTTAGTTCCTAAATATCTAATGGCTACCTAGGTATGTGGCATTGATTGTTTAAATTTTTTGGTTAATGTTTAACTTGATATCTGAATGATTAATGGACATGCATTCAAACTAGTATTAAAACATAATAATTATGTTTATTGACTTATTGTGATGTCAACACTAATTCTAAAATTATAATTTTGTTTTTGATTATTCAGTCATTAAAACCATGATAAAACATAGCATGGCAAGGGTTTGACTGCAAGTTGGAGGAAATAATGGAGAAGTTTATGAGTTTGGAAGTTTAGCTGGGAGACATAGAAATTAATGCTAGGAATTTCTTATTTGATGGAAAGTATTTATTGGAGTGATGGAGAATGGGTATCCATGATATTATTTGTTTTTGAAATGCATGTGAGAGACTATGGAAATAATAAAAGAGGTTTAATTTTTTGGATTTTAGAGGTTAGCCATGGTAGTTAAAGGAGAAGAGAAAGAAAGAAAGAAAGGAATTATCTGGTAGACAAAGGATAAAGAATACTTTAGGCACTTAGATTATATAGTTAATTTACTCTAAGATTTTGTACTTAGATTATATAGTTAATAAATTAAATGTGTATGGGGTTTATAAAATAATAAGGGGTTATTTTATAAAAAACCCCTTATATGGATCAAGGATTCAACCTTGTGGGAGGAGGAATCCCCCCACATAATTGAATCAATGATTTGGTTTGTGTATACACTGAATATGAAATGGTAGGGTTTGATGTTGAAACAAAATACTTGTGTTGGATTATTACATCACTATGTATCTATTATGATGTTATTACATGATTGAGTGTTACCTTACAATTTTATTTATACAACTATGTGTTTTTTGTATGGTATATTCCCATAGATCTACATGATATTGTATAAGCCAAATTGGTTGTGTGTTATATAGTGCTAGTCTCAAAATGTTTAAGTGATATTTAAATGATTTGAAACATTGATGTGGTTAGGGGTTCTAATTAGGGATTTAATGTTTATTTGTTGGTTGTGTTTGTTATAAAAAAGGAAGTGAATGTTTGTAACTTGTTTCATTGAATTATAGTGAAAGATTTTGTATATTCATTTATCGATTCAACTTGGAATAGGTTTGGATTAGGGATAGGTCAACTGGGTTTTGATTAGAAATTACTTTGCTTGTATTCATCATGTTTCTATTTTTAGAAGGGATGAGTATTATTGATTTGTTTTATATTGAGGTAAAAGCAGGTTTTGAAGGGGCCCCAAAACCCTTTAACAGAGAACAAGATAAGAACATCTAAGCCCACAGGCATCGCCTAGAAAACACTACAGTGAGTATTATTGATTTGTTATTCTCTATACATAAATGTTTATGAGTCAAATTTTGTATAATATTGTATGAAAAAGATGAAAAATATTATTTAACTTTACTTATTTTAGGGTATCAAATGTGTAAATAAGTTATAGTTGATTTTAAATGTATCACTATATATTGACTATATATGGAAAACTGTTTAATGTCTATGTGTATCATTTGAATGTCAACTACGTATAATTTATTCTAAATCAATTTTGAGCCATTTGTATTTAAATGATTATATGATTACTATGAGTCAATGTGTATGTCATTATAAGGGATTATTGGAAGTTTTTTTAGACATAACTCAAGTAGTTATTTAATAGTGTATGCATGAAAACATCTTGGTCGACTATGTGTTATATGAGTCAAATACAAAACTAAAGAGTTATGAGAAATTTGAATGGAATATATACAAAGCTTATATTACTATATGATCATAAGTTTGTAATACATATTAAGTCTAAGTTAATTAAACCATAGTTAGTTTTTATGAATCGACTGGGTTATATTTATAACGATTATTTTTTATTATAATTATTATCACAAATTTATGTTTTTGTAAACATAAGCATATATTTAATGGTTGGTTGATTAGTATTGAAAATATTATAGTTTACTTAGTCTTGAACATATACAGAAAAGTATGAGATTTGGGATTTAAATATCAATTGGATTGTTTCCTTATATTATTCATCTATGTGTATTATGGTTAAATGAATGATTGTATTAGATTTGTTAGGTTGTGTTAGATTTTTGGTCCAAACTTAGTTTTAACATTTGCAAAAAAATTTAAAGTTGAACTTTTTGGGGTTTTAGATGTTTAATTTGGGGGATGAAACATTCATTTAATGATTTCAATAAATTGTTGTACCATATGGTACATAATAGTATTAAAAGGTTTGTCATTTTTCAATGCATTTAATTCAGGTTTTTAAATGCTATGTGGTGTTCATGTGATTTATATTTTGTGTAAATATAAATTTATGTATTTTAAGTATGGTACTTAGACTGTGAAAATATATACATAAATATATATGTAGTTATGGATTATACATAAAGATGAATATATATTCTTAATGAATAGTTCATAAAAACACATATACATACATACATACTTACAAATTATATGCATAGGTATATGTATGTATGTATGGCCATTTATATGTATATATCAGGCCATTAATAAATTTATGGTGAATGGTTGTAAATGTATACAACCATATACATGTTTATGTAGATAATTTGGGTTGTAAGTAGATGTTTGTTTATAAGTGAATATTTTTATTCATATGCAAACTGTGATTTATATCTTTAATTTATAAAATATTGTTCAGTTATAAATTATGAATAAATTGATAGACATTTGATTACAATAATAAATGTTGCATTTATTATTGTTTATTTGCATATGATTTATTTATAAATTCTTGAATTGTATTATTTAGCTATAATACTTGTGAACATGGCATTTTTGCATCAAATTGGTAAATTCTTAGATATTATGATGGTTATTAGAAAGAAATTAATTTTAATATTGCCTTAATAGAAAATGGACTTTGGCTATATTTTAGGAAATATTTAAGTAATAATAATTTATTATTTAACATGTGATTATTTCTAGTATTTATTTTAATTTAATTATTGTGGTATTTAATATTAATCTATATGAGAAATCCATGGGATTCTTGTATATGGATTATTTAGTAAATCTGGTATTAATGACACTAAAAATTATTATCATGGTATGGATTCTCATGCATATATAATTAGAGTTATTAATACTTAGATTAATTGAATTATGATTGAGTGTGTTTGTGTGTGATTATGATCGATCTAATTGATCATTAAACTATATGAGAACTTTGGCCAAAGTAATTTTTATAGTTAAATGTTATCATTTCACCTATTTTATATACATGTATGGATGATGTCATGTTAGAATGGGATTCTTTGTGATATGCCACATGTTTTTATAATTTTATAACATAAGGGTTCTAGTTGACTTCTCGATACTTGCACCATTATCATTTGCTCATCTATGAAGGGAGGGCCATTCCCTAGTTAGGCATTATGTGATGGATCTATGGTTTGTGGTTGGTGTGTAAAATCACTCTAATGATGTTCTCCCTCTCCTCTAGTACTCAGCCAATAGAGACTTTTAATCATGATTTCATTTTATTTACATATAACAAGTTTATGGACACTCATTGATTTTGTAAAACATTGTACTTATTTATATACAATCTAATGTAAAAACATTATATTATTGTACTTGATAAAAAAAATTGAATTCTCTTAATGTATAATATTACTGTATTAACTTTCAATACTTGGCGTTATTATTATTTGGTAGTTATACATCTTTTGACGGATTGAATTTGTAATTTTGTTGACTACGTTAATCTAATCATGATCTAAATGAATCATAACTAATTTATTATGAAAGATGAATTTATTTAAAAATAAATTAACTAATATTTTGATAATAATTCAATTTTATTATTAAAATATTTTTTATTTATTTAAAAAATTACCATATTTTGAGTTAAACCTATAGGGGTTCTAACACAAATAGCATGGTACACTCTCGTAACTAGAAAGTGTCACATAAAAGGAGGTCTTTATCTCCTAAGGAACCAGAGGTTATTTAGAGTAATTTACCATAATTATATATAGTTAAATCTTAAAATCTTACACATGAAGATATAAATTTCCATGGGTATATAACCAATGATTCATATGCTTATATTACAAAATATAAATCCTATCTAGATTCAAGAAAGATTTACAGTTTGCACATCCTCTTCACAAGAAGCCACTCCTTCATACGATAAAGTTATGTATACATATTTACATCCTCTTGATTAGATACATGGCTAGACACAACCTCCTACTTCATCCCAACTCAATAATTGCATTGAATCTCTTTATTAAATACTCATACATTTTCCTTTGTATATAGTTTCTTTAATTTTACTTAATTACTAATTCTTATATTTAAACATTCAAGATTAATTTCATTACTTGAATTATTTTTCACTTTTTGCATTATTATGTTTCAAATTTGTACCCTTTTAAATGTATTTCAACACTTTCATATTTGATGTAACATGGAAACACCTCAAGGTTGTGGGTAACCTATTAGAGAGGTTAATCTCTAGGTTAAAGGGATAAATCCCCTTGATGAATCACTTAGGCTCTACTATGCTATTAATTTTAAGAAAAATGGAGAATGATAACATGAAAACATAGGGAGAGAGACACCATATAACTGATCTCTAGGAACCAGATACATGTGTACTTATAGATCAAGAAAAATAATCTTACACATACTACCCCTAATCTAAATCTCTCACATGAATGTTTCAATGGGAAGGTTATGATGGTTACTTAGGCTAGGAGGACTAACAAATAGGTATTAAATGATGCTAAAAGATATAAAATATCACTAAACCCTTGCACAATAATTATACATTTCACATAACCTATAAGATAATCTTTCAAGCTACATCTAGGTGTTAGAAAGGACAACATGCAAAGGAAGACAAATCAATTCACTTGACAAGATCAACTATTCATTCTCACATACTAACTAGATTCATAGGAAGAGGTAAAACTAGTTGAATTTTATTAATAAAATTCATACAAATGGGTATGGGTTTTCCATAGCTAGGTAAAAGATACAAGCATAGCTAATTAAGGTTTAATATATAGAGAAAGTGAGAAAATAAGAAGAGAAGGCATGAGAGAGAGAGAGAGAGAGTTTACAAGTATCTCATGAGTTAAAAACAAGAGAGGAGTTATGAAAATTTCTCAATATATCCTAAATTCAATGTGTATATCCTATGAATATTCTCCCTTGATCCAAGTGGTGTAGGAGTTAAAATGCTTGTTTGACATCTTGACTAGCTCTCCAGAATTGCCTTTTGATTTGGCCTGTTGAATGACAAGTGGCCTTATTTATGGTTATATCATTCTAAGTTACACCTTTTATATACTATTGACACCTATAAACTAATATCCTTAGGTTATCTTTGACACATCACTTCATTCTCTTGCTAGGTACTTAGAAGACTCTTCTTCTCCTTAGGCCAATCTTACATACAAGTGTCAAAGGATGGATTCATCTTCTTTATATCATAATATCTTCATTTATGGACTATTAAACTCATATATTACATAAATAAATTCATTTTTAACTATGAAACCAACCACATGAACTCATTATACACCAAAAGCTCCAATTAGGCCTCATTCTTTGTAGCCATAAAATCATGCAAACCTCCTTGTGTAGAGAGTTATATAGATGCACTAGGAAAATGAAGACATATCATAGGAACAAATATGTATTTATATCTCCATTCCATGTTTTAGGTGAGAGTAATTGTCTTTTTCATTTGTTTCTCTCTCCTAATTAGGTCTCAATGAGGCTTCCCTACCTAGAGACTATATTTTGACTCAACAGGATACCAACACATGTGGATAGTAAAATAAATGTGTGATTTAGCTATATTACCTCCTAAATATTATCCATGTCAAATTTAATCCTTTGACACCCCACATAGACCTTTTAAATATCTTCAAATAACCCTTTTTTCCTAATTCAATACATTTTTTACTTATAATTACATACCAAAATCATGAGGTGTTGCTCAATAGAGTTTTGAACATTATTCAATTCATTTTGAAGTTTATCTAATTGATATGGAGGCTTTAAAATAATTCTATCTCTCATCTATTTTAAACTGACATATTTATGTAGCCTGTGAGTGCCTTGAACTCTTAAGGATGATTCATAAAGTATGAGACATTAATCAACCAGCCAATTCCATAAATTTCATGTACACTAGGGTAGTTGACTTTCCATAGGATATGAAGGTCCCATGCAACATCTCTTTACTGTACTGATCAATGAAAGGTAGATTCTTAGGTTGGAAGGATTAATTTGTGAGGGATGAGAGAAATTAAATATATGAGAGATTTATTGAGTTTGTCTTAGGTTTCCAATGAATTTTTAAGGTTTAAAAAATTCTACATTCCATGTCCAAAAGAATCTTTCAATTGCCTTCTTCATCAAGCCTCTTACACACACCATTAGTTGATGCTTAGGGTTTGTGAGAAAAGTAAGGTAAGAAACGCTATTGACTATGTCTACCTCTATTTACTTCACTATCAGGTATCTAGGACTTCATAGGATTCATATACATACTCCTTACTCTCCCCTTATGGTCCTCAAGTCTCTCATTTCAATTACTATTGACCATTTTATTTTGGTTGTCCCTATAGGTTTCTTGAACTATTTATGCAGGGTTAAGACTCTATTTTGACATATTTTTGAAACTCCCTTTGATCTCTCATGACTTAAACAAGTACAACTTACTTGAACACTCACATATGTTTCATCCTAATTATTTTCATGTATTATACCAATTCTTTAGCCTTGAAACTAGCATATATTACCTAGTAGACCTATATGTTTGTGAACTGTGTGTATGCATAGTTTGAATGGCCTTTATTTGTTTATTTCCTCTTCTTATTTTATTTATTATTTGATATAAATGACATTATATCCTTTAATTCATTTTCTAAACTCCAAACCCTCATGCACCACCTTATCAAGTTTTGGAAAACATTTGAGTCACTTAAATAAACTTGAGTAACCATTTTCCCTTTGCGTATTCACTTAGGATTAGTATGAAATCTTGGTGCTTTAGGATATTTTAATTAAATAACTAAAAATCTTAAAAAATACTATCATTATATTGATATCTTATAGTTTTACTCAATTCCTTGAAACTGTATACTTCATCAATCAGCATTGTTCAAGACAATCTTCTCAATAGGTGGTTGTAGGTGACTATTTGAGAAGTCTGAGCATGTAGTTTTGAGTTTGGAAATTATAAATTACATTATGACACCTACAGAATCCAAACCTAATTAATGTATTATTATTACTTTCTAAAAGTTTCAATTGTTCTTTTTCATAGATCTTCGCATACCCCTTCTCTCTTCTTCAAACTCAAGCTTGTGTATAGGTATTAGGTTTGTAAAATCTATTTTATTTGACCTTCATTGGATATCCAACCCTATAATGGCATATGAGAGTATTCCAATATTCATGGACACTCTATCTCACCACTCTACATGTTATATTAACATTTCATAGTGTTTTAAAGCCTTCATATCCTCATTTTCATACATAAACATGTGCATAGTACTAGGATTATAGGTTTGGTCACCTTAGCTCTTTTGAATTCCAAATGGATAAGGTGCCTTCATTAGTCTATGAATTGATTTTTAACTTCTTCCTATAGTATGTAGTGTTGTATCTAACCAAATAATCTTGTAAATATAATTGTGTTTGTAACCAAATGAGGAGTTATAGGTTTAAAACCTATAGATTTGCCTTTGCTTGTATATAATACTACAAACCACACCTTTGAGTCCCAGACACCTTAAGACTATCAACTCTTGTTCCATTTATGACACCTTTAAATAGTCATGTGGACCTCTATCCCAAACACCATGCCACTTAAATATTGGTTCTATTCACTTGTATGGACTATATATATAGTCAATTTATATGCAAAGCATGTGTATTGAGAGTTGAGTCTCTTTACACATTCATGTCTCTTGATGAGGTTATGTGATTTTGAAAAGCTTTATGAGTGTCTATGATTATTAAATGACATATCCATATTGACAAGACACCTTCACCATGGATTGAACAAGGTAAAAACAATCCCCATAAATTACAATTACACAAGAAGCTCCAAATGCACAATATTCAAACTAGGAGCATAATGACACTTAGAGAGTAGTAAAAAATAGTACTCAATCCATTATATAATATTTAATAAAGTTAAAATATATAAAAACGTGTTATACCAATACTTTAATGCATGTTCACCTTGTAGAAAGCCTTTAAATAATGGACAACATTGATAACCACTTGCACACTATGCAAAAGAATCACTTTCTTGCTTAAGTAGTGCATATATGGGATGTATGGTGATGATATATTATTTAGGAATATTTTTTAGACCTATAAAATACCTTTTAAATTTTCACCTTGACTCCATTAATTTTCACGTACAACTATGCTACCCAGAAACTAAGATAGTGGGGTTTTGAGCCTCCAAAACATAGTTTATTTCCTTAGGGATTGTTCATAAATATAATTACCTAAATCCAAATAAAAATTAAATAAATTTTAATGCCATATGGGTCCCAAATTTTTTCCAAAATATTATCTCCCAACTCCACCTGTACAGTGTGTACCATACATCTAAAAATAACATTTATGAGCTTGTAAAGGGAGTGATGGAGGAGAGAGAGAGTTTAGTGAATATATTGGATCTAAAAACTAATAAAAATATTTAATATTACATTTATAAGATTAAATTACATTTATAACCTATTTTTACCTATAATTTATTGAAACAAGTTTGTACAAGTCTCTTAAATCCTCTCTAAAGCATTGAATTTCAAGATTCTTACCTTTATCTAACTTGATGACATGTGTCATAGTTATGTAACTGATATAAGGTACTTTTAAGGTTTATTTTATTTATTTTTTCTTTTAAATACAAGAAAATTAGATAAAATCACTTTTTTCCTTATAAAACACTACCTTAATGTGCATCAAAGGACCTTAAAGTCTCCAAACATGTATGAAATGTTACTTGAAGGTTATTAAAGCATGAAATGACTTTATTAAAATCATAAAAACCTATTACATACCTTTAAATTTTTTTGATGCACCATGACATGACTAGGCTAGTATACACAAAGACAAAGTACTACCTTATTTTTTCCAAAATTACCTTAAATAATGCTAATAAGGTCTTAAGAAGACTTTTAGAGAGATATATAAGGCATGAAAAGACATTAAATTATTTTATCAAGAAAGAAAAAAAAAATCACCTATAAGGGTTGACATTTTAACCTTTGAGGTCAAAATTGGTCAATAAATTGGTGATTCATGGGGGTAGCATGCTTGCAATGCTAAATAGATCAGTAGCCTTGTCCTTCCATTGGGAAATACAATAATTTATACTCAATTTAAGACATAAACATACCTTTACCATGCAAATAAAATATTATTTTTCCTAAAAAACACATAAAATAAAAACAACACACATAAATCAAAACAATAAGAGTCACACATGTGCTAGCTAAGCACTTAAGGATCACACCAAACAAGAAAACAAACTAATATATACAACTAACCTAAAATTTTATTATTACTCCTAGGTCAAATGAGAATATTATGGTATCTCTTACTCCATGAGATGAATAATAACATTAAGAAAGTTTCCTCTTTAACCTTACTCTTATTGACATGATATTCTTCTTGCTTGCCAATCCTTTTGGCATGTTCTGAAGTGAAGACATGATAACAAACCAGTCACCTATGAGGATGAATTACTCTTATACTTTAAGATATTTCTCATGATTCTCATTAGTTTCAACTTCATCTAATGATGATTCATATAATAATGATTGTTTGGCCTTCATGTCATCTTAAATGACATCATATTTTTTACCATCTACTACAATATTATCAAGCTCTTCAATTAGATCTTCATACTCACTCCAAGCTTCATCATTAACCTTAATTAACATATCTTATTCAATTTCCTTATTAGCATGATATTAAATAGGCAACATACCCTTTTAAAGGCCTTAAATATATTTAAATATTTCAATATACTACTACCAATCATCCTTATCCTCTTCTCTTTAATTAACATGAATAAGATCAACTCAAAGAGTAACTTTCTCTTTCTCCTCAAGAACCATAGGGATGTCAAGAATTTTAAGTCCTATGAAGATATGAGGTTGTAAGGAAACTTATTCAAGTTCATTTTCTTGGCCATTGTGCACTATGTCAACCTTAATTGATTACTTAGAGAGTCTTCAACATCAAGGCTAGCTACAACCTCATCAAACATGGATGAAATTAGATCTTCTTTTTGAAACATGACATCAAGAGCTTATTCTATAACATCATCCTTGAAAATTTAAATGTATCTTTCTTCCCTAAGTGGATTACTAATTAATATCTCTTTCTCAAACTCATTTGAAGCATCTTCATTACATTTCCTTTGATATTCAATTGTAATTGTAACTTTCTCTTTTTTTTACCATAGTATAGGTTCCTCTTCAAGAAGGAAGATGGTGGGGAGGTGATGAATAGGATCATGGGTTGGAGACAGAGTATGAGGTATGGTGGATGGATAATTAATGTACATGGGGATGTAGGGAATAATATTTCAATTTAGGGTCTTAAAAATGGTATATTATTGAAGGAATTCTTGAAGGGAAAGCATATAAAATTGGGATATATGCATTTGATTTTATTCAACAAGCACCACCTTCTTGAGGATCTTCAATAGCTACAACTTTATCTTCAACCTTCTCAACTAAGGCCTCCTTTTTAAATTGAAAATATTCTTGGATAGACCTATAAGATGGATCATCTTGAGACTCTTGAGGAAGGGGGGAATGGTGTTGGAGTAGACACAATGTTTTCCTTATTGACATCAATTTTTTGGTCTTAACTCTCTTTGTCTTGCTTTCCTTGAGACTTCACAATTTGTTTCCAAGTTGGAATTTTGAAGCTAGGAGGATATTTTGAGTTTGGGTTGGCTCCCTTGAAGGCTCCTCTTGAGGATAGTGAATGGTTTCATGAGGATTATTATCATAAAAAAAAAATTATGGAATAATAGAGGACTTTTAAGGAAGGGATGAAGATACTTGCATAGTTTCATATTCTTCCACATGCATTGGCATGGTATAATTAGGAATCATAGTCCAAGAAGGCCTTTAAGATGATGATATCTTTTTCTCTAAGGAAGGATAGGTTTATCTTGAGGAATACTTGGAGTTAAAGGATTTTGAAAGGAATAGGGGATGATGGTTGAGGTTTCTTATATTGGGTCTCTTAACTCTCCCACCTCTCTAGTTTGTCTATCTACCATTGGATAAAATTTCTCATTTCATACAACTCATCATTGATAAAATATTGGGTTTATTCTCCAAATAACATCAACTTACCCATAAATATTTTAAATGATTTCTTCATATTCTCTATGAGATGAAAAGGGATCACATCAAGTTCTCTATACCATTTCCTCATTACCTCTTCCAGTTTTAGCAGATTTGGCTACATGCCAACAAGGATATAGTAGGGGAAACATAATTTTGAGATGGAATTGAAGTAGGAAGGGAGGAGTATGATTGGTTCAGGTATTGGTAGGGTTGATTATCTATGTATTTAGAATCATATGAGGATAATGAAGGACAACCATAGGATTGATGTGGTTCATGATAAGGATGATAGGAATCAAAGTGAGGTTGATATGGATCATAGGGATGGTAGGAGTTATGACAAAGATCATAAGGGGATATAAAAAATAAAATATTTTCATACCCATCCAAACTTCAAAAGTAAAAGGAAAATTCAAGATATTATCAAATAATTTTAAAAATAAGTACTTGGGATATTATAACCAGTTGATCATGCATGGAGTCACCATTGATGTTGGTTGAATGCCTCCAAAGTCTGATAGGTAATATAAAAATACCAATAATTCTTCCATAATTCTGTAACTTAGTCTTACCAAGCATGAAAAAATTATTATGCATCAAATTTTCACCCTTTAGAAGGTAGTTCAAACCTTCCAAATTTGGTGTAACTATTGTGAGATTAATTTTCACCCTTGGAGGGGGTTCTTTAGGCTCCCTCCAACTAAGCCATAAAATGGGAAAAACCTTATGTTTTGGTTATATTATAGTGAGGTTGATCCTATAGAGAGGGTTGGTTCCCTTGGATATATGACCTAAACTAATCTCTTACATGGAAAAGGGATAGAAATAGATAATAATTCTTAAAAACAAATAAAATAAGGTGATGTACCAATGTTTTGAAAACTTATAATTTAACAATACACAATATTATATTCTTTCAAGCCTAAAAGTATAACTTTAATCACTTTTTGATCAGATTTCACATAAGTATATAAGGCACTTTGTAGCTATCAATCTAGTATGGGAGGGTGGATCTCCGGTCTTTTCCACTTTCAAACCAATCAAAAAAATACCTACATCACTTAGAATGAATTGTGAAAGATATAAAAAAATTCATGAAGGTGAGGAGACTTAGATAGAGGAAAAGTAAATCATACATTCAATTAACCACATTAATGAATTCATAGAACACACTTCAATTCAGCTTGTGAATAAAGGAATTCAATCTTTTATTGCATCAAATAAGTGTTGCAATATAAATATTGGCATAGATTGGGCATGCCAAAATCATACAAGTCTCTTCTTTAGGGGGAGAGATGGGAGATATATAATAAAATGGGAAGAGGGAGGGGAAGTGAGCAAACATAAATTAGTAAATGAGGCCCAACCACTTTTTTATTGATTAGCATTAATCTTGCCTCTACAAATTAACTTTCATTAGATTAAAATAGCTTTCAATCCTTCTCATTAGGTTAGAAACATAATAAAAGACAATAAATTTTTTGGGATGATGAGTCATGATTGATTGAAAAGGGAAAAGTCCCCAAAGACTTTGAAACCTCATTGAATGTTCCATTTTCCTTTCTTAATATCCAAACTCCCCATCTACTTAATGATCTTGTCATACCATGCTTCATATTAATATGTCTTTTACATTACTAGATAGTCACTTGAACTCATTCACTAGTGTCCCTTCTGATATTTCTTTCCCAATCACAACTTTTCCAATACTCCAAATCCTAAACATAGGTCCACTATAGATGAAAACCAATCCCATTTATTGGTTTTCATATAGTCATAAATGAAAATACATATGCTACATAGTCTCTTGACATAAAAAAAACATAAAACTTATGCCTAAGGGATTTTTAGAGGTCTAACTAATATTTTAATGGTGTTATATGATCTATAGGGTTTACTTTTGGTAACCTAGATCACATTTTGGTCTTGCATTTATACATCTTCCTACTTAGGTGGTAAAATCTTTCGATTTGATGTGTTTGCCTTTGTGGCATCCTTTGACATTATATTTATTTCATTTTAAAACTTCACCAATATCATCTTAGATACGTGTCTTCATCCTATGTCCCCATGAAACTTGATCAAATTTGCTCTGTTGATCTCTTCAGGAATCTCCTAGCTTTGACCTTCATTATTTACATCGATCTACACTTTGCTTTATAAATCATGCCACTTGGAAGCCATGTGTGCCTCCTATATACCCTGCTATCAATATCCATCCAATTGATATGCTTATTCCATATGGTATCCTCACGTGTATCTTGATCCACATCATCAATCTTCTCCTGCATGATTAAACATGCATTATCAATCTTTAATTTTCTAGATAAAATATGGATTGTTGATCTCCATTTGAATAATACAATCAAACATAAGCCATCAATATACTCATCATTCATCATGACTGAGACATTTTTCACCTTTATGTTCATACATATGATCCTCTAACATTTTGACCTTAAGATCTTCATTTATCTTTAACCACATGATTGAATACATACTGTAGATCATTCTTAACTTGTTAACTTCATGAGATCACTCATGTGTCATTGATATATGATCTAATTTCTAGATTTTACCACTTGGTAGCCCTATGATCAACTTGAAACTTGTTGATTATTTTTTAATCTAAACAGTTATTTCTTACGGCTTTAGTTTGATATTTCTAGGCACATGACACACTATTAGACCATTTTTTGAGGATTATTTATTAATATAGAAAACACATCAAGATGCCAAATTTTCAAGGGATGACCTTGGCACAAAATACATCATATTCATGTAATTATTTAGATTTGGTTGACCTCCTTAGTATACTTATGAAATTCAAAACTAGACTAACTTGTTCATTATTTTATGATGTGCTTAGATAGTCTAGTTCCTAATGATCATATTAAGGAATTTTCAAGACCAAATCATTGGCCCACAAGACAAACTAGCATGATATGAAAAGTTTCAAATGGTAGTGGTGATAATTTGAATAATGAGGTCAAACTTGTCAACATTTGGGTGACTCAACTAGGAAGCATGCCCACTATGCTAGAGAACTAGGATATTTACATGAATCTTGGACTTATAAACAATGACAAATATGATTCATGACTTAAATAAAAATTTTGACCTAAAATAAGATAACTATTCCACCAAAATAAATAAGGAAACACACAAAACATGAAACTAATCTAAAAAAAGTAAGTGTGAAAATAAAGTACTTATATTGGACAAAACATAAAACAACTAATGTGATAGAACAACACTTGGAGTAAAATACCAAACTAATTATGTACAAGGAACCTAGATTTTTAGTAGCAATGTTTCAAATGTATCCCATAAACTAGGATAGTAAGCTCCTCAGCATCCATCTTTTCAAGTTAGAAGGCATTGTGGGATTTGTATAAAGAGTCAAACTTTGTACTCCTTCCTGGTTTATCTTTATCCTCATCTCACTTGAGGACTAAATTTCCTTCTTTGAAAATTCATGAAGAATCTCTCTTGTCAAAGGCTCTCTTCACTTTTGATTTGTGGGTTTATATGGCTAACATGGATTTATTTAAAACATCTTCTAACTCCAAAAGCTTATCATATCTAATATGTGTTTGTTCATTTTCTAATAACTCAATTTGATGCATTAGTTCTAAAGTAGGAAACCCAAGAGAAATAGGTAATATTACTTCCTTACCATATACCAACCTATATGGAGAGTTTGATATTGATATTTTTTAGGTGATCCTATTAGACCATAGAGCTGATTTCAACTTGAGATGCCATGACATTTGATTATCTTTAATAGTCCTTCTTATGATCTTTAGTAGGTTCTTATTTGTGGACTCAGCAAGACCATTGCCTTGTGGATACTAATTTGATGAAGTCTTGAGATAGACATCATGTTGAAAAACCCATTGGCTGATATTAATCCCCACAAAGGCCATACCATTATCAAAAATAATGGTTGAAGGAACTCCAAATCTAGTAAGCAAACATTAATATAAATCTAGAACATTATATTCATTTGCTTCTTTTAATGCTACTACTTCTATCCATATAGTGAATTAATCCATAGTAGCTACTATCCATTTATGTCCTAAAATTGATAGGGGATTAATGAGACCAATAAATTATAATTCCCATTAGACAAAGGGCTGGTCCACCATAATTGGTTGGAGAGGTAAGGTTGCAAGTTTAACTTTTCCCATAAACATAAAACACTATTTGTACTTCCTAACCTATGAATGATATTCAATAAATATGTTAGGTCAATAATAACCACCTATAATGATATTAAGGGCTATGGTACTTATATAATAGTGCCTTACACCATGTCCATCATGGAACTATTCAAGCAATCTTTGTGTTTGGCTTGGCTATACACATCTTAGCAGCATGTCACTGATATCTTTCTTGAATAAAATGTCATCAACAAGAAGAAATGGAATTGATTTCTATTTAAAATATACTATTTATATATGAATTAGATGATATGGATAAATACCATCCTGGATATATCTTACCAAGTCATGAAACTAGTTGGAAGGTGAGGTATGATCAGCTAGAACCTCTTTATCTTTTAACAACAAAACCACTTTATTAGCCTCTTACAAACCTTAGACTAGATGTTCACAAATTCATTTTCCTCTAATCATCTTTGTGACCTTTGTTTCCACATCATATTCCATTACCTTCATAATCCAACCATCTCTTTACTCATTTATGTCTTTGTTCAAAATAAACTCCTTGATATTTAAATGGGAAACCATTAGGTGTATCTTATTATTAGACAACATGTGTCTAAATTTATTGAGAGACATTATAAATAAAAATACATGATTTTAAATAAAAGAATACTATTGGATGATCCAAATCCTCATGACTCTATTGCATAATAATGCCTAAAATTGTGTCTATGTTAGCACAAGTGTATAAAATCAAATCCTTTGTGAAATCTAGGTGTACAAGTGTAGGATCACTAGGTATGGCCCTCTTGATTTCTTCAGAAATATTTACTCCTTCTTTGGACCAGCTAAAACTCTAATTATTCTTTATCATGGTTTTAAGTGGCTTAGCTAAAGTGGTAAAATATTAAATATATCTTCTTATAAAATGGATTTTCCCTAAGAAACTTTGCAAATCCTTCTCGTGCGTGGATAAATAAAGTGCATGAATTGAATATATTATTAAATATCCATACTAAAACCATATTTTAAAATCACATACCCAAGAAGCTTACCTTCATGAACTAAAAAGACACACTTTTTGGGATTTAGATACACCCCAAATTACCTACATATTTTAAACACTTGCTTGAGGTGAACAATGTTCTCACTTGCATTCTTTGAGAACACTATTATGTCATCCAAATAAACAAGTAAAAACATGTTAAGAAGGATTGGAATGACATATCCATAACTCTCTAAAAGGTTTCTCTATCATTGGATAAACCAAAGGTCATCTTTCTTTATGCAAATGTCACCCACTTTGTAGTGAAGACTATCTTGAATTGGTCCTCTTCCTTGACCAAAACATAATTATAACCACTATATCCATCCAACAAGGAAAACTATTTTAAACTTGTAACCAATTGTAGAATTTTTTTTATAGATGGTAATGGATAGTTATCTTTAAGGGAATCCATGTTCAAACCACAAAATTCAACACATAGCCTAACCTCATGATTATTTTTCCATACTTAAACAAGTTTTGTCACCCAGGTTGAGTGCTTGATTGGAAATATAATAAATGACTCTATAAGGTTATGAAGCTCATCTCTCATCAAAGGCTCAATATTTGGAGTGATAGGCCTTTATCTTTATTTTACTAGCTTATATTTATCCTCCAAGTCAATGGTGTTTTGATCTACACTTGGATCAAATCCCCTGAGATCACTATATTTCCATGGAAACACATCAACAAAACTTGTGCACAATTTAATGAAAGTTTTCTTTTGTGAAGGAGTGCATACCATACCCAACTTTAAATTCTTACCAACTAAAATTTCCACATTGGCATAGTGTTCCTCCTTTATTGACAAAGATGACTTTTCCTTTCTCAACTCATCATCACCATTGAATATTTTCTCAAGAATGACCAAAACCTTGAGAAACTTATTTGTTTTTAATTAAAAAATTTAATCACTAAACTTCTGCAATAACTTTGATTGATTTCTTGAGGAAAACTAAGCTTATTCTTATAAGAAACTAACAATTTGATTGTCATCTTAAAACACTTGCCAATTTTCATGGTTATCTAGAATAGAAGGGTTTAAAACCACCTTAATTTGTGACTTAATTTTTTTACTTTTTATATCAATAAGGTTACTAAATTTTTCCCCAATTATGGCCAACCTTTTCGCATGTTTGTTCTCATCTCTTGGTATTGCCTGAATGTTGAAAGCCTAAAAATCCTTAAGTAAATCTCACACCCTATGCTTATAATATATAAGCAATACATTTTTACATATGTTAAGACCTTTTAATTAGTGAACTATAAGTTCACTATCACCAAATACTAGTAAGGTTTTGTCTTTCATCTTCTTATCCCACTACAGACCTTGAACTAGTGTCTCATACTTTACAGCATTGTTTGGAAAACCAAATTGAAACTTAATAGAAGAGAAATACCTTTGATTTACTATAGAAATAAACATAATTATATCCCTATTATTGTGCTTATTTCTTGATCCATCAAAGCATAATTTCCATATACCATCACTAGACTCATCATCCTTCATCATGGTTGGAATTGGTGCATCATTCTCATGGAGGAAATAAACACCAAGTCCCTCTTATTTAATTAACTTATAATTATTATGATCATGTAATTTATAATCCCAATCCTAAAGGAAAAAATATGGAACCCAATCTAAATGTGATTCAGTTTCCACTCCACTAGTTTATAGTACCACATCTAAGATGACACAGTTAATGTTCAAAACACTTGAAATATATGGCTCCAAATTAAAATGTAAAATAGGTCTATAACATATCGCTACCTTGGTACCATAACTAGTTATGAACATAAAATATTTCCTATCATATAATAAGTATCCTCAATATTTGATGTGAAATCCCTTGAAAGACACATGGTAAAGTAGGGAGGTAAGTCTACCACAACTACATCCCATTGAATGGTAAAATTGGGACAAGCATGTAGTGTCAAATTCATATTTTTAAAGATTCCTAATATCTTTTTTGGTGATCCATATAGTTTCAATACACCTTTAGTATTTGGTTCATAAACAAGACCAAGCTTATCTATAATTTACTTAGTCATAACAATGCTACTAACTCCACTATCCACCATACAGTTATGAACCAAAGTGTCACCCAATATAAAAGAGAGGTAGAAAGGAGGAGTTTTATTTGATTTTACCTTAGTTTTTTCCACCTTTACCATCTTATGTACCTATTTTACTTATTTCTTAGTTGACTAGTCTAAATTAGTTAAGATAACAACTTTTTCAACCAATTTTAGAGACAATCTAAAAGCTAAAATATCTTGAATGAGCATATCCTTTTCTCTTTGAATAGAGAGGGAATACCACATATTAATTTTGACACTATACTTCTACATTTGATCCACTATAATTAATTGATCCCTACTAACCTTTGCTTACACTTTCTGAACCACTGGTTGCTCATGAACTAGAAGTACTTGAGAAACTTTACCAACCTCTGTATTCTAATTTGTATATGTTATAGGGGTATCAATTTGATCTTTGGTACTCTTGGAAATAATATTGGGATTACTTTAATCATCACTCACATCTTGAGCCTCATCGATGGCTCTTATTTTATCTCTAGTTAGAGCTACAACTTGACCACTCATATTACTAGCCTCATCACCCCAATTAAATGTAACATGATCATCCATTTTCCAATTCACATTAATAGCATTAGGCTACCCTTGAAATTATTAGGCTTCTCTTTATGATTCTAAACTTATTTCTTGGTCCTAACTTCCTTGAAGAGAAAACTCTTCTTCTATGATTTGTGGCATAATAATGTTTTGTGACACCAAGGTTTGGTTTTGAGCATCATTGAGATTAAATAGTTACCAACTTGAATCTTGAATAAATTTTTTTTGAGGTGGTGTGGGAATAATATCTTTTAAAGTGAAAGATACATTATGATCAAGAACTGCTTATGGTTTATCTTTATTTATGGTTCCTTATGGTTAGTAGGGTGGTCTATTGTCCCTAAAACCTTAATAAGGAGGCCTTTGATCTTTGAAGGGATAAAATGTGCTCTTATTTTACTATTGGTAAGGCATATTAACTTGGAACTACTATCTATTAAATTATACTATTTCATTTCCAAATGATTGTGACAAACCTTTCAATTCTCAAGGCTCACTAACTTGATATAAGGGTATACAAGTTGATCTTTAGGGGATGGAATAGGATCCAAAGATGAAATTTGAGGAACTTGAGGGCTTGGTATAGAAATAAATTATAGGAATATAGGCATTATAGGCCTTAGAGGGAGATTACTAGCTTGTATCATGTTTTTCTCTGCTCTTATTATAACATCATATGCATCTGGCAAGGTAATACCACCCATTAACTGAATCATCACACTAATATCTGAATTGAGGGCTTTTAGATAGTAAAAAAAGGCATATTATGGGAATGGTTTAAGCAATACATGTATCTTACTCCATGTCTTTTGGAATTTGTGTTTAAAACTGGATATGAACTCATGAAGATCTCTCTTTATAGTAGTCAACTACTCAACTAATGATAGGTGATCAAATTTGTCCTCAAACTATCAGACTAAGGCTACACCTAATTCATCCTAGGTAGAAATGGAATTTAGTGAGAGTTTTATAAACCACTATAGTGATTCTCCTTTGAAGGAAGCAAAAATTAGTCTAATAGCTACATTTCTTTAAAAATATTATGAATTGAACAAAAGTTAGAAACATCCTAGATGTGTTCACTAAGTGTTGTTTGATCTTCTCCTAAGAATAATGGGATACTCTTAAGATTAGATATATGAATGTCATCAAAATGGGCTAAATTTAGGGGACTACCTCTATTAAATGGAATAAACACTTAGTTTTTATGGCTATCTAGATAGTAGGGATTGCATAGCTTAGGACAATAGGATGACAAGGAGATGAATATTTCCTTTAAGGATAAGTTTTTTTCCTAAAAAACCTTGCTCTTTTATATTAATTACAAGGAAACTCAATTAATTCAAAAGGAATAGCTTTACTAGTTGACCTTATTGTAAACTTTGGCATGAGATTATTCCCTAGATGATGTTATGAACTCTACAACCTAAAGAATATTTATCCTATAATGATGATGGATGTCTTCCAATGCTAAATAATATTTATCCTTAGCTCCAAAATTTATCTATGCTAAGGATAATTGGTCCCACCAAGTGTGCCAAAAACTGTTGGCTTAATTTGTACCCTTAGAGGGGGTTCTTCAAGCTCCCTCCAACTAAGCCATAAAATGGAAAAAACCTCAAGATATGGGTATCATATAGTGAGTTTTAACCTCAATATATTGGTATCATATAGTGAGTTTTAACCTCTAGAAAGGGATGTTTCCCTTGGATCTATCACCTAAACTAATATCTTACTTGGAAAATGGAGAGAAATAAATAATAATTCATGAAAACATGTAAAAGAAGGTGATGCACTATTGTTTTGAACACTTATAATTTCACAAGACACAATATAAGATGGTTTAAATCCTAAAAATATCACTTCATTCACTCTTTGATCAGCTTTCACATACTTATCTCACAATAAGGCATGAACTAGCTATTAATCTAACATGAGAGGGTGGATCTCAAGTCTTTTCCAGTTCCAAACCAATCAACAAACTACCTACAACACTTAGAATGAATTTAAAAAGATATAAAACACTTCATGAAGGTGATAAAAATTATAAAGGGGCAAAAAAATCATAAATTCACTTAACCATATCAATGAAATCATAGAACACACTTCAATTCAACTTGTGAATAGAGGAATTCAATCTTTTATTGCATCATATAGGTGTTGCAGTATAAATCTTAGCATAGCCTAGGCATTATTAAAGCATAAGAGCCTCTTATTTTGTGGGATAAATGGGAGATATATAATATAATTTTAAGAGGGAGAGGGAAGCAAGCAAACATAAATCAATAAATGAGGCCCAACCACTTTTTGATTGATTTACATTAATCCTACCTCTATAATTAACTTTCATTAGATCCAAATAGATTTCAAGCCATCTCATTGGGTTACAAACATAATAAAATATAATAAATTGTTGAGGATGATGATTCATCATCCATTCAAGAGGAAAAGTGCCAAACACTTTGAAACCTCATTAAATGCTCCACTTGCCTTTTTCAACCTCTAAACTATCCATCTGCTTAATGAGCTTATCACACCATGCTTCATCTCGATATGTCTTTTACGTTATTAGAAAATAAATTCAACTCATTAATTAGTGTCCTTTATGACATTACTTTCATAGTCATAACTCTATCATTAGTCCAAACCCTGAACATAAGTCCACTATAGATGAAAACCAATCCTAATTATCAATTTTAATATAATCATAAATGAAAATCCATAGGATACCTAGTCTCTCAATCATAAAAATACATAAAGCTTAATATTTATTATTTTTAGAGGTCTATATGTGATTTTAATGGTGTTATATGATCTATAGGGTTTTATTTTGGTAACCGAGATTGCATTTTGGTCTTGCAATTATACATATACCTACCTAGGTGCTGAAATATTTTGATCAAACATGTCTACCATTATGGCATCCCTTTCCATGTTATTTATTCATTTTAAAACTTGACCATTTCACCTTAAACACATGTATTCATCCTATGCCCCCGTATAATTCAATAAAATTTTCTTTTTTGATCTCCTTGGGAGTCTGTTGGCTTTGACCTTTAATGTTGTCATTGATCTACATTCTACTTTATAGATCATACCACTTATTAGCCCCAAGTGCTTGTATGGACCCTACTATCTATCTCCATCAAGTTCATGTGCTTACACCATATGGTGGACTCACTATAAATCTATCTCATTAACTTTTTGACCTTGATTTGGACCATTGATATGCTCCTACATGATTAAATGTACACCATCAATCTTTTATCTACCAGATAAAATGTATATTATTGATATCTATTTGAACAATATCATCAAATATGGGACATCAATTTTATTATAAGTCACCATGATTGAGGTATTTAGAATCTTCATGTTCATCCTTAGGATCCTCTAACCTTTTAACCTCAAGCTCACCATTGATATTTAACCACATGATTAAATGTGCACCATAGATATTTATTAACTTGTTAACTTCATGAGATTGCCCACATGTCGTTAATCTATGATATGATTTCTATATTGTGCCATATGGTATCCCTGAAATCAAATTGAAACTTTTTGATGATATTTAAATCCAAATGGTTATTTCTTGTAACTTTAGTTTGACATTTTTGGGTATGTCCTAGACTATTAGACCATTTTTTAAGGATTTTTTTTTGAGATAGAAAACACATCAAGACACTAAATTTGTAGGGGATGACCTTGGCAAAAAATACATCATCTTCATGTAATTATTTATATTTTTTTGACCTCCTAAGTACACTTATGAAACATACAACTAGAATAACCTATTCATTCTTATATGATGTGCTTAGATAATCTAGTTCTCGATGATTGTATTAAGGCATTTTCAAGACCAACTCATTAACCCATAAGACAAATTTCCATGATATACAATGTTCTGAATGGTAGGGGTGAAAATTTAAAATTTGAGGTCAAAATTACCAATAATAACATGGAATCACCTCAAATTTATGGGTAACCTATTGGAAAGGTTAATCTCTAGGTTAAAGGGCTAATTCCCCTTAATGAATCACTTAGGCTCTACTACACTATTAATTTTAAGGAAAAAGAAGGATAACATGAAAAAAAGGGTGTGATAGGGTATGTACACACAGTTAGGGGATAATTTCATATAAATTTTAGGTAATGTGATCACATTATTAAATAACATGACCCCATTATTTAAATTATGGCTCTGTAGTTACTAAGACATAATGTGTATGCATTATTATATAAAAATTTAATGGATACACATTGTACAATGCATATGCATTATATAGTGTATTATGCAATGCATATGCATTATATAATGTGTATGTGTTTCTTTGTTATAAGACCAAAACCATCTCCATGACCATGTGAGAGTTGCATGTGAAGCCAAATTTGGCCATAAGCTTATATTTACTACTTTTAATGTTAAGTGTAGGTAAAACTTATACTTTAAATTTATTTTATTAAATATCAAGAATTAGGGTCACTCAACATCTGATAGAGTTGGTCTAATAGTTACATGCCTCATGATATGGAATATAGTTTTTCAAATTTGAATCATGTCAGTATTTAAGCGTTTTTAGGGTCTTAGTATTAAACCTAGGGATTTTAGGACATAAATTTTGTAATTGATATCTATTTTCATAAACATATATTCATTTTTTAGGTTTTCTTTCCTTTTATATTGATTCCTATAATTTCTAAGAGTCTTAGGTTTGTCAAAATTGAATTTTGTAAACCACTCACTTTGAAATTGATGCAAAGTGGTGTGATTTGGGTAGCATATGCCACATTGATGACCTACACATATCAAACAACCACTTTGTGTTAATTTCACTTGATCATCATCCCTCCCTCATCCTTAGTCACTTCTTACTCATGCCTCATCACCCATAATCAATCCCTCATCACTCTTCATTATCCTTAATCACTCCCTCAATGACCCTCATTGTCCCTAGTCATCTCTAATCACTCCCTCATGATCCTTGATTACTAATTCATTAAAACTCACTATGCCTCATCATCCCTATTATCTCACTCTATATCCCTCCTCATCCATCATCACTCCCTTAGTAACCCTTACCATCCCTCATCATATTTAATCACTCCCTCATTGGCTCTCATTATCCTTCATCATCCCTAATCACTCCCTCATTAGCCTTTACCATCTCTAATAATTACTTCATCATCCCTACTCACTCCCTCCTCATCCCTCATGATTTATAATCAGTCCCTTATTGAGCCTCACCATTATTCATAATTTATAATCACTCCCTCATTACCCCTCATCATCCCTCATGATGTAAATCCCTATTTCTTACTCTATTTGTCCAAGCTCTTTGCCAATATCCACCTGACTTTCAATTTGTATTTTATTACTTGATTTCTATCTTTTTACCTTGTATAAATTTCAAATTCACATCTACATTTTATTTATTTCATTTATTCTCCACCACTCTTCAGATGGTCTCATTAAATTCTTCATTCTATTCTCCTTACTCGATGCATTCAATCTCTCCTACTTTGAGACTATCCCCCTTACTAGTCTTCATGATTTATAACAACTTGGATAAAATATTTTCTCTATTTCCTTACTATTTAATAGGGGTTTTATAAACTTCCTTCCACTCCTTTGATTTCTCACTAAATTCTTCTCAACCCTACTTAACTTCACAACACAATCCTCATATCATACACTACCTCTTACTCTGTCATAGACTCTTATGTATGAAATAAAATCATAAAATAAAAATAATTTATGGATACCATATAACATATTCCATATATTCATAAATTTTTATTATTTGGTTCAAATATTTGATAACTTTGTTTGGCTCTTTCTACTCTCATATTAGGTCTTTAGGTTTCCTTCTACCTTATCTAGCACATATTCCTCCCCCATACATACTTATCCATATATACACAACTGAAAAACACTATATTATATTTTATAATGTTTAAATAAAAATTTTCACCAAATTTCATGGATTATTTATGGTTACAACTCCTAAAAACTCACTTTGAAAGTAAAAACCCTAATACAGGGTTTAGATTAGTTTTATAGACCTGAGAAGGGTCAAAATGATATTTCAATTTCCTAAAGGAATTTATAATGACTTTTAATATTTTATTAGGTCTGATTTTACCCTATTAATATTTTCCAAGTGTTATATTTACCTTTTTAATCTATAGTAGATTGACTTCACCAAATTTGAATAGACTGTGTACTCAGTCATAGGTGTATAGTAATCTGAGAAGAGGTTATTTGTTTTAATTAATTAAAAAAGGGTTATAAATAAAAATTAAGGTTTAAAATAATCTTCAAAATTTTTACACACTTTAAAAAATCAATTGTTTCCATCTATAACACTCAATTTGACAATTTCCATGAGATACCACTTTGACTGTGTTAAGTTTCTTAATGACTACAGGACTATGTTAGTTTTTTTTTTCCTCATCCAAGTATATGAAATATAATTTAAATAGTATAATACTTAATTATAATATTATATTAAACTCACAAACATATAAATTTCAATTTTCACTCCAATACATGCATAAACCTTCTCACATAGATGTATAATCAAAACTTTTGCTCATAAAAGACAGGGTTGTGTTATTTAAAAAAGAATGTCCTTAGTAGAATAATAATAAACAATTTTTAAATAATATTAATGAATTTTTATTTAAATTTAATAATTACTAATACATTCCAAAATCCCACCAAATATAATATCCTCTTCCAAAAGACTCTAACCTTCACTTACATTTCAAGGCATAGTTTGTAAAAGCACAATGTATACAATTTGTAATTTGAACATTCAAAATATTTGAAACTCAAATTAAAAATTATATAATCACCATAATATAAAATGTATTTTCAAATTACCACTCATACCAATATAAAAAATAACTTGTTACTAATCATGTTTCATGATCATGTACACTGTCAACTATCTTTGTACATATTCAAGAAGTTGTAGGGTCTATTTGCTTTCACATCTACAAATAATCAAAACTTGTCTTTATTCACTTATTTGGGTTTTTTTACATTAATCCTTTAAAATAATACCCCCCTAACTCTCTTTAATCTATCTCTAAATACAAAATAAGACATGGACAAGACTCACATTACCAAATAACCATCAACTAAATTCTAACTTCTTTCGTATGTTGAGAGTGTCCTCAAATAACTCAAATACTTACATATTTATAAAATATTAGTTTATTTATATGATTTGTGACATCCCAAAATCCTTGATAAGGTCTAACCACACTAAATTCAATGTTGTAATTCTTGAAACAATATTTAAGTCTCTATGAAAGTTCAAAAATTCAAATGAAATATTTGGCAAGAAAGTCTAAGACAAATCTAATTCAAAATTGACACAAAACTATAAAATTATAAATACTCCTATATACTTATTATGAACTTGACCACCTTTTAAAGGCTCAAAACATGTAAACTAGATCACTATTTATATTATGTAGTGATGCTCCTACATCACCTCATCATCCCTAATCATTGTTTCATCATACCTCATCATCTCTAATCATTCATTACTCATCCCTCATCTCCCATAATCACTCCCTCATTAATTTGATTATCACTCATCATCCCTAATTGATCCCTCATCCTCCCTAATAAATTTCTCATTAATCCTCACCATCCCTCACCATCTTTACTTAATTTCTCCTCATCCATTCTCATCCATAATCACTCCATCCAATACCTTGATGGTGGAATTTTTTTGGGGTTTAACAAGGTTAGGAGATATAAGTGGAGATTTGATTTATAGCATAAAATATAAGACATAGTGATTGAAATGATCTGGAGGTAAATTTGAAACATAAATATTTAACACCTATGAAAAAATATGGGTTTATTAGAAATGATGTAATTCACAATTGAAAATCTAGCAGAAAAAAAGAAGCAAGTAAAACCACCATAGAACCAAAAATGGGTAGTAAATACATGAGGATCACTAATCTATGTGATTTCATAAAATTAATAAATTGATTTACATATGAGGACATTTTATGATCTAAATAATTATATTTAAGGCCTTCTATTTTTATCTATATTGATAGATCCATCATACCTGAGAGTGGAAATAATTTTCAAATGATTAGAACAAATAGTCTAAGATTAGAAAGTGGTGCTTAATTCATAACTTCAATATTCAATCTAATGAAGAGTGTCACATTATGAGCTCTCTAATTGCACATCTCAAGAAGTGGGTATAAGTTATCTATCACTATAAAAATTTGAGTAGATAATAGATTATGAACCTAATGATATGGTCAGTACTAAAAATATCTCTACTTCCCCTAACGAGAAATTATATGAATTAAAAATATTGTTTCATTATCAAATGTAGATCAATGGGGAGATAATACACTTCATAATTTATAATGTAAGTTAGAATAATTTAATTTCTCATAAATAATATTTTCAAAAATTTAACTTGAAATTTATACATCATACATAACCATATGCTAGTGCATGGTCTAGTATAGGCCTTGAGAAATGGATCACCTACTAGTGTCACTTGGTGTACAAAATAAATTTTTTTAAAGATGCATTCCTTTATGACATCTCACCATTATAGGTGTGTGATTTTTTATATGTGTTCAACCATGTATTTACCATTGAAATTTTCTATGAATTAAATCCCTTAAATTTGTGATAGATTGTCATGATATGAAATGCCATATATCATAGTTAGTTTATAAGCTTTCAGTCATTAGTGCTAGGAAGTGAAAAACTATTTTTAGTTATAGTAATAAGTATAATATTAATGGTAATAATTAAATGTTTAATTACATCCTTATTTCACCATATAATAGTTTACTTTATCCAACAATAACAAAGATAAAATAATTGAAGCATAAACTAGATGAATACAAGGATATCTTTCAGTCACCTAAATAAGCTCCTATTTACTATACACTAAATAATACTATTGATTTGATACCTTAACTACCTCTACCTAAAACCTCTTTATATAACATATCACTTCCAGAGAATGAATAGATCAAGTGGTAGATTCACGAAATCATGGATAATGGACACATCATGCCCAAATCATTACCTTGTAGAAACCCAATTATGTTTTTTCCAAAGTTATAAATCAATTAAAAAACTATTAAAAATATTAAAGTGAAGAACTATTATGCTCATTTTAATATTAAGGCATTTTTATACCATATCCATGGTGTATAAGTATTTTTCAAAATTGATCTTAATTTTGGGTATCATCATATTCATATTAAACCTCTAGACATTTGGAATATAGTGTTAAAAACAAAGGAAGGATTGATTTAATAGTTGGTTATGACTTTTAGTTTAAATCATATAAAAAATACATTCATTTAAAGATGTTTAATGACATCCTTAGGCCCTTTACCTATGTCACTTTTTTAATCTACTTTTATGACGCCATAATCTTTAGAAAACATGGGATGAACATCTACACCATGTTGAACTAGTGTTTCACATTTTATAGAAACATATTTTTGTGATAACATGAATAAATTTTCATTTTTAATGTAAGAGATAAAATATTATGGACACATTACACACACAAGGAATGCATGTGTGAAGTTCACCAATATTCAAGTCAGACAAGAATGGGAAACACTGAATAACTTTGCATCTAATTCAAATCTTCTCAGAATTAGAAAATTATATAAGAGATTTGTGTTTAATTTTTATCTTTTGAACCAAACTACCAAAGGTGGAATTGAATATTTTTTTATTTATTCAGTTGAAAAAAGAATATAATTTGATGAAATAAAATTTAGACTCTATTTTGTATTAATACTTTTGTTAGTTGACTATAAATTTGGAAGATCGTCCAATTCTTTCAGTAATAAAATTGACTATCACAAATGGGTATTGACAACACAAGTCCTAGAAAAGAGTTAATTTATATTATAATGGATTAAAAAACATATGATTGAAATCCAATATATATTTAGAGTATATAATTATGATAGATGATGATGGAGATATTAGGGACGGTAAGGGATTATGAGGGTCAATGATAGATTGAAGAAGGATGGTGAGGGATGTGAGGGTCAATGAAGTAGTGATTAGTGATGAATAAATATTAATTAGGTATTATGAGGGATGATAAGTGAGTGATTATGGATGATGATGGATGATGATAATAAATGAAGGAGTGATTAGGTATGATAATCCCAAGTGATTAAAGATGATGAGAGATAACTAAGGTCAATGAAGGAGTGATTAGGGATGAGGAGGGATGAAGAGTGAGTGAATAAGGATGAGGAATAAATTAGGTATTATGAGGGATGAGGAAAGAGTTATTAGGGATAATAAAGGATGGGGAGGGAGTGATTAGGGATGATGAGTTATAGTGAGGTTAAATGGAGGAGTGATTATGGGTGATAATGGATTGATTAGAGATGACTAGGGATAGTGAAGGTCAATGAGGGAGTGATTAGGGACAATGAGGATTGATGGGAGAGTGATTAAGAGTAATGAGGTATGAGTAGGAAGTGATCAAGGATGAGGGAGGGATGATGATCAAGTGAAATTAACATGTAAAGTGGTTGATTGATGTGTGTAGGTCATCAATGTGACCTATACTACCCAAATAACACCACTTTGCATAAATTTCAAAGTGACTAGTTTGAAAAATTAAATTTTGACAAACCTAAGACTCCTGTAAATGCTAATAATCAATTTGGAAGGCACAAAAACCTAAAAAATGACTATATGTTTACCAAAATGGATATCAATTTCAAAATTTATATCCTAATATCCTTAGGTTTAATATTTAGACCTTGAAAATGCCTAAGTACTGACCTGATTGGATTTTGCAAAATTATTTTCCACATTGTAAGGAATGCAATTATGAGACTAACTCTATCAGATGTTGAGTGACCCTAATTTTATATATTACTAAAATAAATTTAAAGTAAACTTTTACATTTATATTGTTACATTTATTTTTTTATACTTAACATTTGTAGTAGTAAATATAAGCTTATGGCTAAAGTTGGATTCACGTGCAACTCCCACATCTTATGGAGATGGTTTTGGTCTTATAGCAAAGTAATTCATATGTGCTATATAATTCACACATGTTGAATAATATACTATATAATACGTATGCATTATATAACATATACGTGTTATTTGAATCTACAATAACACATATGAGTTATTTTATGTTGAATTAAAAACTGATCCTTTAGGCTTGAAAATGGCTTGGATTTCTGAGCCAAAGGACTATGATTATGCATTTACAACTGAGATCAAGAGTTTTGAGAAAAACAAACAAATTTCAACTTCAATCACCTTTTATGGATTTCAACATCAAAATTTGAAAAATTATTGGCATCATGATGAGGATAGTCCTCTTTCTAAATATATGATTTTTATAATTTTTCAGAAATTTTAAGGGTTCAAACTATATTTATTTCTAACTACACCTTTTTTAGGCCACTACATGCCACACCTATACATGCATATTCATTTTTATCTAATTTATTTTTTGTTGACCCAATTTCAAAACAAATCATATGCTGACTAACTAGGCCTAATTCTACACACATTCAAAAAAAAATCAACTTTAATTTTTTTTGAGGTAGTTAGTGTGTGCCACATGGCCGACTATCCATTTTTTGTTAGTTTTTAGGATCTACTTAATATTAAAATTAATAAAAAATATATACTCATAAAAAAAATATAATTAAAAAATTGTGACACATTAGAATATCTTATCTAAATATTCATCAAAGGGTTTCAAACAATATTTCACAATGCTCAAAAAATTGTGGGCTGCACTACCATCTATCTACTATGTTTTCTTTAAAAAAATAGGATGTCCTCTTTAAATTTTATATGTTTTACCTATTTATAATTAAACATTTTTCAAAAAAAAAAGTATTTTGGAAACTATACTTGAAATGCTACAATTAATTTTTTAATACCATCTTCAAATTTTGAGTGTAGCCATCTCAAATTATTTGTAAAATTTCACATTTCTAAAATTTCAGAAAAATCATGTCCATAGGTAGGCCCTTTTTTATCCCCCAATTTTTTTCACTCACCCAATACACCAAGTAGTTGATCTCTAAAAAAAAATGCATGGGAACTTATAGATCAAAAAAACTAACCTTACATAGAATACCTCTAATATGAATCTCTCACATGAGTGTTTCAATGTGAAGTTAATGATTGTTTTTTAGGCTAAGAGGACTAACCAAGAGGTCTTTAATGACACTAAATGATATACAATCTAAATCAACCTTTGCAACACATTTATCCACTTCACATGAATTTTAAAATAAGATTTCAAGTTGCATTTAGGTGTTAGCAAGGAAAATGTGCCAAGGAAGATAATTCAATTCACTTGATAAAATCAACTATTCATTCAGACACACTAAATAAAGTCATAGTGGAGGTAAAACTAGCTGTATTTCATTAATAAAAGGTAGACAAATGGGTGGGTATTTTCCATACCTAGGTGGAGGATACAAACTTATCCAATTAGGGTTATATATATATATATATATATATATATATATATATATATATATATATATATATAGAGAGAGAGAGAGAGAGAGAGAGAGTTGACAAGTGTCCCATGAGTTAAAAATAAGAGAGGAGTTATGAAATTATCTCAATATATCCTATATTCAATGTGTATCTCTTCTGAAGATGTTCCCTTGATCTAAATGGTGTAAGAGTTAGAATGATTGCTTGACACCTTGATTAGCTCTCCAAAACTATCATTTAATTTGGCCTATTTAATGATAAGTGGCCTTATTTGTGGTCATATTTTTTTTATTTACACATTTTATTTAATCTTGATTGATTTCAACTTATCTCTTTAGGTTCTCCTTGACACATCACTTCATTCTCTTACCAAGTGTTTAAAAGCCTCTTCATCTTCTTTGGCCAATCTTGCATATAATTTTCAAAACTTGGATTCATCTTCTTTATATCATCCTATCTTCATATATGTCCTATTTAGTTCATACTAAACCTAAAAAAATTAATTTATAAGTATGAAACCAACCCTAAAAAATCATTTTACACCAAAATCTCTAATTAAGCCTCATTCCTTATATTCCTAAAATCATGAAAACATACTTGTGTAGAGAATTTTATGGATGTTAATGATATAAAAAAATTATATTATAGGACCCATTATGGTTTTACATATCCATGCCAAGTTTTAGGTTCTGAGAATGAGTGGAAGTGTCCTTTTTGTCTATTTCTCTCTCCTAATTAGGTCTTGATTAGGCCTTCTTGCCTAGAGATTGTATTTTGACTCCATAGGTTACCCACAAGTTTTTATCCTCAAATAAACATGTGATTTATTTATCTTACCTCCTCAATATTATCCATGTCAAATTTGAGCCTTTGACACCCTGTATAGACCTCCTAAATAGCTTAAAACAACACTTTTTGACATATTTTGTATAGTTTTGTACCTACAAGTACAAACCAAAAGCATTATGTGTTACTCAAGAGATGTTTTAACATAATTAAAGTTATTTTTAAGTTTATCCAATCCATATGGAATTATTAAAATCACTTTCTCTCTCATCAGGTTGAAACTAGCTTATTTGGGTAGCCTATAAGTGCATTGTAATCTTAAGGATGATTCATAAATTATGTTACATCAATAAACCAATAAATTCCATAAATTTAATGTACACTATGGTATATTACTTTCCCTAGGATCCTAAGGTCCCATGAAACATATTCTTACTATACTAATCAAGGAAAAGTAGCTTCTCATGTTGGTAGGCTACATTTTTTAGGGCTACAAGAAAAAATGAGGTATGTGAGAGCTTTCTTGAGTTTTTATTGTGTTTCAAATTAATTTATAATTTATATTACATTATTCATGCCATTTACAAATTATTCTTTTACTCTCCTTATTCATGATACATCTTTCACACACCATTAGTTGATGCTTAAGGTTTGTGAGAAAAATAAGGTAAGAAACCCTATTAACAATGTCTACCTCTATTTCCTCCACTTTTAGGGAACTAGGAATTCATAATATTCCTATCCATACCCATTACTCTACCCTAAGTGTCCTCAAGGATATAATTTAAATTCCTACTGACCATTTTCTTATGGGCATCCTTATAGGTCTCTTGAACTATGTAAGTAGGGTTAAAACTCTATTTTTACATATTTTTGAAACTCCCTTTGATATCTCATGACTTCAACTATTATCACTTACTTTTACACTCACATATGTTGCATCCTAATTATTTTGATGTATTCTACCAATTTCTTAGGTTTGAAACTAACATATATTAGTTAACAGACTTGTAGGTTTGCGAATTATGTGTATGCATAGTTTGAGTGGCCTTTATTTGTTTATTTACTCTACTTATTTTAGGTCTTCTTTTATCTCAATGACCTAAGCACCTTGATTTATTTTTATAAACTCCAAACCCTCATTCACCACCTTATTAAGTATTGAAAAACACTTGAGTCATTTAAATAAACTTATGAGTAACCATTTTTCTTATGGTATTCACTTAGGATTAATTTGAAATCTTGGTGTTTTAGTATATTCTAATTATAACACTAAACCTCTTCAAAACTCCTATATTTATATTTATACCTTAGTACTTTCCTTAATGCATTGATACTCTATACTTCATCAATCATCACTATTCGAGACAATCTTCTCAATAGGTGGTTGTAAGTGACTATTTGAGAAGTCTAAGCATGTAGTTTTGAGTTTGTCCTTTCTAAATTCAAATATGAAATATAAAATATCTAAACCTAATTTATATATTATTATCACTTTATACAAGTTTCAATTGGTCTTTTTCATATCTCTTCATATACCCCTACTCTCTTCTTCAAATGCAAGCCTATGTATAGGTATTTGGTCTATAAACTCTATTTAATTTGACCCTCATTGGATATCCAACCCTATCATGGCATATGAGAGTATTAAAATATTCATGGACACTTAGTCTCACCACTCTACATTTTATATGACCTTTTCATAGTGTTTACAATATTTCATCTTCTCACTTTCATACATAAGCATGTGCATGAGTACTAGGCTTGTAGGCTTGGTCAACTTAGCTCTTTTGACCTCCAAATGGATTAGGTTACTTCATTAGTCTATGAATTAATTTTTACCTTATCCTTATTTTATGGATTCGTGTCTCTAACCAAATCATCTGGGAAATATAATTGTTTTTCTATCTAAATGAGGACCTATAGGTTTAGAACCTGTAGGTTTGCCTTTATTTGTATATACTAATGTAAACCACTCCTTTGAATCCTAGACACCTTGAGAATATAACCTATTGTGCCATTTATAACACCTATCAATAGTAATTTAGACATATTTTTAAAAAACCATGCCACTTCAAGCATGGTTTTATTCATTTATACGAGTTGTATACATGGTCAATTTATATACAAAGCCTTTATAATGAGATTTGAGTCTCTTTACTCATTCACGTCTCTTGATTATTTTATAGGATTATAAAAAGGTAAATGAGTGTCTATGAGTCTTCATACACATATCCATGTATCAAAAACACCTTCACCATGGATTGAACATGGTAAAAATAAGACCCTTCAAATATTGTTACACAAGCAACTCCAAATTCATAGTCTACAAGCTAGGAGCATAATGACACTTAGAGAGTAGTAAAAATAGTAATAAAATTATTGGATAATATTGAATAAATGGAAAATATATATTAAATTTTTTAATAAACACTTCAATTCATAGGATCCCTATATAAATCCCTGCAATAATGCAGAACACTGATAGACACTTGCACACTATGCAAAAAAATCACTTTCTTGCTTAACTAGTGCATTTATGGGATAGATGGTGATGAATTATTATGTAGTAATGTTGTGTAGATCTATTAATAACCTCTAAAATTTTCACATTGCCTCCATGAGTTCACACTTGTAACTATGTTGCCCAAAAATTAAGGTAATGGGGTGTTGAACCTCTAAAAAGTAATTTAACTCCTTAGTGATTGTTCATAAAGCTAAGGAGATCAATAAAATGACCAATGACACAAATTTTAAGCCCATATGGGTCCCAAAATTTATTCAAAACATTATCCCCAACTCTACCTATATGACCTATACTATGCATTTGAAAAACAGCTTTCATGAGTTTATGGAGTGATGGAGGAGAGATAGAGTTTAGTGCATCTGTTAGACCTAAAAACTGATCCAAGGCTAGAATATGATATTTATAAGATTAAATTATGTTCATAACCTATTTTTACATTAAATTAATCTCAAATATTCTATACAAGTCTCTTAACTCCTTTCTAAAACATTAAATTTCAAGATTTTGACCTTTATTTGACTTGTTGACAGGTGTGGCTGTTATGTAATTGCTCTAATATCCTTAGGTGTATTTTATGGATTTTCAACTTGGGGAGCTTTGAAATATAATAAAATTAGATAAAAATCACCTTTTTCCTTATAAAACACTACCTTAATGTTCACTAAATAATATTAAATACTCAAAACATGCATGAAATGTTACTAGAATGTTATTAAAGCATGAAATGACTTTGGGCAAATCCTAACAACCTATGACAACCGTTGACCAATTTTAAACTCACCATGACATGAATATGATAGTACACACAAAGATAAATTATTACTTTAATTTATCCAAACTTACCTTAAACAACTCTAATAGGTTTTAAGAAGACTTTTAGAGAGCTATATAAGGCATGAAAAGACCTTGAACTAGGTTAGCTAGACATGACCAATAAATCTCACCTACAATGGTTGAAATTTTGACCTTGGAGTAAAAATTAATCAACATGTTCTTGCTTTCTTGCATTTTAAAACTTATTTAGACAATTCAAAACACTTATCTTGCATTACTTTTAAATAACATTCTTTATGACAATCCACTTATTTACCATTGCATAATTAACATGTTATTCCTTCCATTATACTTACATGATTACATATATCTACTCCTAAATTATACATAAGCACACATATATTATTGCCCATTGGGGGCTTGAACATCCATATCTACATGATTATTATTCAAATCCACATACAATTGGGGGCACATTACTTACTTTCCATTTTTTCTACATTATGCCTTAGTAACTTGTTGATATTTTTAAAAATCCCTCATTTTTTCATTCTAAATATGCACCCATGGATATCTTGTTGCACAGGAGAGATTAAATGTGGGTTCAAAGCATGATCACTTGTCATATGGCATGAGAGTGTTTGATGTAGGGTGTAGGTGTATTTGAGATTACCAATGCATGTAGAAGATCATGTGTCTCATCCAAATAATAATAATGTCCTCAAGGTGGGGGATTGTTTTACTCCTTGGGATGAACCTCTGAATAAGGCCAATTTACTTCTACTCTAATTGTACCTAGTTTAGGAATAGTGTTTAGACCTACAAAAAGTAGAAATGAAATCTACGACTAATGCTAAATCTAATATTTTGGGGGGGAAATGGAGATAGGGGTAAGAGGTTTGTTGAAATTTAAAATGGTTATGAACCAAGATTAGAATGATCAAATCACCTGATTAATGGCATTATAAAACTAAGAAACTAAAATACATAGCCTTTAAATTAGACATTTTCTACCTAAGTGTTTTGCATGAAGGTATGTGAAAAAAATACAACATTAGGAGGGATGATAAATGATCTATAAATAACACCTATGTAGACATATTTATAGACAATATGAGACCTATAGATTATTTAATTTTCATGTGGATGTGCAAACGTAGGATGACAATGAGAGTAAGAAATATCCATAGACAAAAATCAACAACTATTAGTGTACACAAAATAAAGATCATGATGGAAAGGTGATTGAGATCTCATTACTTTCAATGACTAAGTAGCAAAGGGATCATGGAGGAATAATTTTAGCAATGTTACAATTCTTATAAATTTTGACCATTTTACAATGAAAGACCCAGGATTTTATAGCCAGTGATAATCTCATGGGTCATTAATTAAAATCATAAATATAACTAAGAAAATTAAATGAATAGTAGGAATTAAGACACATAATATCTCTAAAAATCAAATAGGTATGGAAAAATTCAATAGGGATCCTAATTGCATCCTTGAATCATGGTGATTATTTCATTGAATTAAAAATTTTCAACTTATCCCCTTCTTTCATTAGTTTTGCATCAACCAATATTTAATTGTTCAATGATCATAACTCGATTTGAAAGTTTTCATGTGCATAAATGTGGTTGTGGATCTCATGGAATTAATACTTTGGAATATTTTAGCCTAATTGTATTGCTTCTACTTTAATGTTGTTCCCTATGGACTTCCATGTCATGCTTGTCATTAAGACACTTGTATGTCTTGTATGCTCTAGTCATGATATCATCATACTAGTATTGATCATGCCTTAATATAATTACCTATATTATAATTAAATTATGTAGATTCAATTTTAATTCAATTCGCTATGACAACTATAACATCCTCCATAGTCATTCATCTCAAAATCCTATGATCCTTAAGCCACCACACTTTGATTTTGTAAATATTTATTATGTTAGTCTTGATGGTCAAATGGGCTATCAATTTTAGGTTGATGTATTAATGGCATGACACTATTTCATATGATTCTTCCATCATTACTTGGCCATGTCACCCATCTAATCTATTGATCCCTATTCATAGTCTATGGACTCCATGTGTCATCTCCCTAATTACTTTGAGATCTACATTGTGGGTCTACCCATTGGGCCACATGACAACTTCTTTCTCTCTCATTTATCTACACCATGTGGCCCAAGATTGAGTTACTTTGGGGATATCCTATTCCTGGCTATGTGGAGTGAATGTATAGTGTAATATTTAGATGGAACAAAAAAAACATTTTATTGAGTGGAAGTCTATACTTGAAATAAATGTAGATTTTATTAATTATCAAAGAATATGGAAAATAATATGGATTTAAATATCAATAGTGCATGTATATCAAGTGGATGTGAATAAAGAGATAATGATGTTATAACTATGTGTAGTGGCATAGCTCTAGATTCAAGCATGGATTAATCATCCCTAAAATAGATGTGTATGTTACATATTTATAGCATGAAATACAAGAGTAGTAATAATTTATATTTTTAAACTAGCCTCCATGTTAGGCATGGTATTTGAGCTTCCCTTGGTAGTAACAATCACAACGATCAATATTCTAACCATTTATAACAACCCCCTTTTGTTGGAATAAAAAAGGAAAGGCATTGTATTTGAATGCCAATAACTAGTTATATGCTAGTTATCGAGCCATGTTGTAAAAGTAGACTGATATGTGGTTGAGTTGAAGTGGAACCTAAGGAGTACATGCAAGTCTACAATTAAGTGTCTGTGAGTTATTAACTATAATATCTCATGTGATTAGTGTGTGAAAGTATATGATAAAGTGTGGGAATGGGGTAAATAATTATAAATAGAATCCTATAAGTGTAATACACATGAATGGTGGAATGATGTGAGTTCTACATAGAGGAATAAATGAGGTGTGCATTTAATTATGTAGAGGCTATGCATGGATGATTAAACCTCTCTTGAAGATCAATGGTCTCCATTACATTGGTGAATAATTATGGGAAATACCCTTGAATATGTTACAAGGTTTATCACTTAGTTTAATCAGTGTATTGCCCAACCTTGACCACTTTGAAAAATTGATGTATGCCATGATGGGTACATGTGTCTATCACTTCAATGATCTAGCCCTTGTCTAGAAGGAACAAGTGTTTAAGTTACAAATTATAAGGATGTTGAGTCATTATTGGCTCAATAAGTGATGGAATGTAAGGCTTGAGAAGTTATACATTAAATATTGGGTGCATGCCCAATTATCGAGGTAGATCAAGAATGAAGACATTCTCACCAGTTGTGCATAGAATGGTGTAAGGACCATAGTGAAAAGGCCTTATCTTTAAGTCAAGGAATTTGAATTTATCCCTTTGAAGTTACAAGTAGAATTTATCACCAACTTAAAATTCATTAAGTGTTTAATGTTCATCATATCATTCCTTGTACTTAACCTAAGTGCAAGAAATTTTTTTATTGAACCTACTAGTGAATAGACTAGATGTGGCACAAAAAATTCTTGGATTTTTTTGCTTCTATTTCTTGTTTATGTGACTCAATAATTAATGGTGCATAGTAGGAGATATCTAGGGGTGAAAAAGGTTAAAACCCAAGACATATCTGGAATGGATTATGGATATTAAATTTATGAATATCCCTATTATAGGCATGTTGAATGTACAAGATATTATCATCCTAGGTGTGAGTGTGTGTATGATTATACATTGTTTTAAGCTGAATAAGTGTGTGATTAAACACTTTTATTCACCCATTTATTTGAGGATGAAGATGCATTGATTGAACTAACTATGTACCCATTAAATCCCAAAATGTTTTCCAAAAATTACTCACAAAGCATGGATGATTGTCGAAGATGATGGATGTTGGTATCCCAAAATGAACCAAACATGGTTGAATAATGTATGCATAGTTTCAATTGTGTCAATATTTTTCTTTCATGTGACATGATATCCATCTTAGAAAATTGATCCACTATAATGAACATGGTTTCATGTTGTCATATTATTGTAAGTAGCCAATCATGAAATCCATGCTAATATATTCCCATAGTCTAGATGGAATTAGTAGAGTTGTGTAAAGTCTTAGTTTCATGTTCATGGGCTTAGTGATGTAAAAAATAATACAATACTTAATGTGGCACTCCATGACTATGCACCTTTTCATCTAGTATAAGTGTGACTAAAATGTGGCTTATTTTTCATGTTAAAGTGTATTGAGGTCTTAGCATAGTGCACATCCCAGATGAGTTATTAGAGAGGTGTGCCAGATGGAACACATAGAATTCTAATTTGGTAGATAATTTGGTTAGATAGGTAGAAATATGACACTTTTTTACCTTGTATGAAGATAGTGTAAGTCACTGCAAAGTCCTAATCAGCTAAGTAGAGGGGTACTCAGTCCACAAAGATGTGACCATGCATGTTCAACACCATGATGAGAATGTTAACTAATAGTCAATTAAGGGAATTTATAGCCTTGTTGTCCTTCCCTTTATTGTGTTTGATCATGATATGGAACTGTTGTAGGTAAGTCATCTATTTCATGGGGCATGCATTTTATGACTTGTTCTATGACTAAAAAAATTGAAGTGGTTTATGGTTTAAATGAATAACTATTTCCTTCTCAATAATATAGTGTTTATATTACTTTATTTATTATATAATATCATAAATTTCCTTCTAATAGGTGGATTACATTTTCATAATGCTGTAAAATATATCTAAGTGATGTGGGACTATATGTCTATCCTATATAACACTACATTGAGTGCATAATCATATGCATCAATGTGAAGTTTGAAGGTCTATACAATTATGGGCATTGCAAGAACATACACTATATAGAGGATTTTATTTAGTGACTAAAAATTTAATTTTTGTGCATGAGTCCAATAAAACATGGATTTTACATGCATTATCTAGGTCAAAGCCCAAAAGATGTGCAAGAAACCAAGAATAAAACTATGGTAGAAGTTATTAAGTCTAAGAAAAACCCTCAATTCTATGATATTTCATAGATTACACCAATCTTTAATCACTTTGATATTATCTATGTCTAATTTGATGTTTGTGTGATCAATGATTTTCCTATATATTAGATATACACTACACTAAAGGTACACTTCACTATGTTTGATTTTAACTTATGTTAGTGCAAAGTGCTTAGGACATGAGATGTGATCCATATGATCCTCTAAAATCTTTTTGAAATGATTATGTCATCCAATTACATGATGATGAAGGGTTTTAGGAAGGGCTTGAATAGATCATCAATTAAGTGCATGAATGTGGCTAGTGCATTAGTGAGGATAAAAGGCATGACCAACCATTCCTATAATCCCTCTCAGGTCTTGAAAGTTGTCTTCCAAACACCTTCAAGATTAACTATAACCTATGGTAACCAAACTTAAATTCAATCTTGGTGAAGTATTGAACACCTCAGAGTTGGTCCAAAAGGTCATCAATGTGTGGTAATGGGTACCACTTCTTCACCATGATTTTGTTAAGTGCATGATATTTTATGTAGAGTCTCCAAAACTCATCATTCTTAGTTTTTAGGATTATTGGGATTCTTCTAGGTGAATATATTGCCCTAATCTTGCCTTTATCAATGAGCTCTTATATCTATAACTAGAATTTATCATTCTCCAAAACTAATTTATGATACAAGGGGATATTTAGAAAAGGGGATATGAGGACCAAATAGATGCAGTGTTTTACTTTGAAATGTGTTAGAAAACCTTTATTTTCAATGAATACTTCATTTTTATTTTTTAGTAACTTGTTGAGATGTTATTGTTGTGATGATATGCAAGTTATATGCATTATTAGGGCATGATTTGTCATTGTTAGCTATGCAAGTGTATTAGGGTGAACCATGAGTAACATAAACCTATGTACTTGTAATATGAGCTTGCAACACTATTTGGTAGAGACCAAGCTGACTTTCTTAAAGGGTGATGACTCAAAAAATTAAATAAGTGATCTTGCACATGGATAACCCACTATAATGGCTTGGACTAATATGTAGCTTCATGGTTGAATATATATAATATTCCCATCAAGATGTCATAGACCTGAAGAGGTGTGATATCACAAGTGACATTATCCTCCATCATCTTAAATATGTACTAAAAAGTGCATTATCACTAGACATATGTATCTTTACCTTTCTATATCCACCATAGAGAATAAGGCTTAAGGTTCATAGTTGAGGTAAGATGAAGTCATTGTGTGGTGTATTATGTAGTGATGTTCTTATGGATACCACTATTGATAATTATGTGGAGAGGGTAACCCTTCACTCATAACTAAGTGTGGAAGAGATGTTCACATTCCTCAAAGATGTGAATTTTAGTGGAGTTGGTACTTAGAAAATAATCATCTGCATCAATGTTGTCTATTATCATAATTCCTAATGTAGATTGCATGAGTATAGAATACTAAACATAGGATTTACAGTCATCATCGATGGACAAGTGATGAAGATGAAACCAATTATAACTAGGATTATTATTGCCTTTGTTTAAAGAAAAGGGAACTGAAGCCTTTGAATATTGCACAATCTTATAAGGTTATGTGCCCTTATGTGAAAAGTGTTATTGATTATGTGTAATAGGTTATAATGTGTATTTGTGTAATGGAAGAGCCTTATGCATTAAGTTAGATTAAGAGGTGGCACATTTCTTCATCTTTACCTTGGATTTTATATTGATAACATTGTGATATTACTTTCCCAATGTGTTATAATTAATCAAATCCATATTCATTTGAAGATAAGGTGAGAGTCCATTGATTTACTTCATCATGTTATGTTATTCACTCACTTTCTCTTGTAGCTATGTATAGAAGTGATGGAAAATATTTGTGTAGTCTTCCATAGATTGATCCTTACACCAACATACTTTTTTGAACTTGATATATTCATATTAAAAGTGTTGGATAGGGTCATATTTATCCCTAAATTTATTAACAAAATTTATCCAAGATTTTATTGGAACACAATCTTGCATACACTGTGTACTAAAGATTTACCACTAATGAATGACCAGAATTGACATCTTCAGTACTATGAAGGTGATCTTCTCATCATTGGGAAAATAATTTACTAAGAATTACACCTAAAATTTTCAAATATAGGAATTCAATGCTTTGGGATCAATTTTTAATTCAAATAGAGGAAAGTTGAGATTGAATTATAGTTTGAAGGGGTTTTTTGTTGAAACTATTATGGAAAGTTTTGTGGAGATGAAGAGGAGGATGTTGGGTTGAGTTATTGTTGACCAAATTTGACCCTACAGGGTAAATTGGGATCCCTATAGGTAAACACTTGATTTTTAGGTATTTTAATGGTATAATATTATGTAATAAGGTTTATTATAGGTAATTTTATGTCATTTCATGTCACATTTTCCTTGTGAGGGTCATTTTCAATATTTATGTCTTTTTGACTCATTTTGGGGGTCAATATAGAGAATTAAATGAGTTCTAAGACATCTTTGGGAAATTTTAAAGTTTAAAAATGTGATTTAATGTTAAATGTTTCCTATTATGCCCTAATCAACTATTTATAATCTAAAAGTGGTAGGTTATTCAAAAGAAAGAGTAGTTTTCCTAGAAAAAATGATGAATTTGGCACTTATACGGCCCATGGGGGAAGGTGACATGTGGAAAAAGATCATGTGAAGAATATTCATCTTCCTTAGACTTATTTTAGTTCTTTAAATTCTTTTTAATTTATATAAAATTTCTAAAACCATTATAATCCTTTCTCACTCTTCTAGACATGTAGAACCAGTCAACAGGTTTATACTTGTTATGGATAGCAGGGGAGGTTTTAGAAAAATTGATATTTGGGGTGTATTATATTCTAAATATAATTATATTTGATTTTTTTGTATAATAATGGTTACTTGTGCTTTATAAACCATTCCTAAGAAGTTCACCTATCTAATTTGCTTGCTAATCTATGCACCCTATAGGTTTTGCTCTTGTATGAATGGTTTCATTTAATCCAACTACTAAGGTTGATTTCAGATGATGTTGGAACTATATTTAAATTTTATCCATTCTTCTTTTCATGTTTTAAGGTGTTTGGATAAGCCAAGTATCTTAATTTAAAAGAGGAAGTAGGTAATTGTTTAATAGGTAGGTTTTTACCATTTTCAAGATCTTCAAACTTTGATAATGGCCTCAGAGGGTTGTGATAGGTTCATCCTCATGTTTATGATGTTATCTTTATTCCCTTCACATTTAAATTTCATTTTCCAAATCAATATTCATAATTTGTAGTCATATACACCATATATAGTTAGGTAACCATGAAGGTACATTTGTAAACATCTTTATAAAAGGATATCATGTTGAAAATGGGGTTTCAAAGCTTTAATAAATATTTTAAACATCCTAATGTTTCATTCCAAAATCATGATAAGATATAAAATTACTATGAAATCAAATCCTTTGAACACATAGAACATTTCACATATACTGCTTGAATACTATTCAAGGTGTACACATAGGTATCTCATGATGATGTCATGTTGGAATGAGAGCCTTGGTGGTGGTTTAAGACTCTTTTAGGTGTGAATATTTAATTTTTAGGTTTTTATATAGATATATAACTCATAAAAATTCAAAAGTAGTGCACACTACCATATCTCACTCTCACTGACTATGTCATATTTTCATAGATGGAAACGTGAAAGTTTGAACTAGTTTATGAGTTTCACCAAGGTTTGTACATGGAGAAGTTTCACAAATTAAATTATGGAGGTTTGATATCAATTATGAAACTAGTTCACTATAAGAGATACCTCATGCCACATCTATGTAAAACCATCAACAAATGTTTGCCTACATGTGGTGTTAATAGAGAATTGAGGATACTTGATGGAGAATTTAGTCATGCTATAACCTTATTGAAGTTATAAGTGTGAATTAAAGAGCATGAAAGAGAGGTTTTTAGGTACCATATGGGCATTTATGCCTATAAGTTTGTGTTTTTAAGGTAGTGACTATATTTAGGGACCTTTTCCCTAAAAGCATAGCACAAAGGCTTAAGGCATTTTGGGGAAGGTCATATAACAAGGTTAACATGAATTTGATGCATATTTATGAATAAAACTAGTAGTATCCATGTAGGAGAAAGGATATGAAAATTTTGGATGGTGGATGATTATTGGAAGCCAGTTGTGAAGATCTCCAATATGTACTCTTAAACATTAATTTCAAACAGTAATGTCTACAAGGTTGGAGATTCCCAAGTGATCCTAACATATTGAAATGAAAAATGGGGTATAATTGATGTTTGAAATATATATTACAGTGATCCTATGAGATATTTTTATTCTAATTCACACATATAGGTGTGACTAATTCAAAAAATATGCACCTATAGACCTTGACCTCTAAATGGACTCTTCACCCATTGTTAAAATACCCAAGCATGCCTCTATGATTGAATAGTTTTAGATGATTAAATAAATAATTATTTATCCAAGGTTCATGAAATTAAGGTTGTAATTATATAATCCATCTCCTATGACTACCTATAGGTGTCCCATCATCCAAAAACATTCACTTATAGCTAACTACAGGTAGATAGTAAGCTAAACATGGTGTTTAGGTGATGATTTAGCCTACTAAAAGTGAAAAAAGGTATAAATATATTATAATTGAATTTAAATATTAAATTATTTTATTTACACATTGTGATAAAATTCAAATTAGTCAAATGTGCTCTTACAAGAATCATTTTTGGTCAAAGAGGTAGGGTTACACAATCAGCTTCTTATGACTAGTATTGAAAGTATTTTAACTCCAAAGTGTGAGGTGATCAAAAACATAGATGAAGTTCATATAAAAATATATCAATATGGATGTTTCAATGTTTCAAAACCCAAGTCATACATACACACCAATAGGTGTACCTCCAATTCAAGAAATATAGTTTAGGCAATGCACATAGTTTTATGATTCCAAAGTGCATGAAAAGGGTATATGGAAAGTTGAAATGGTGATCATAAATTAAAAAAAAATCATGATGAAAATGATTTTATATATAAGGTATTGATATGGAAAACAAATAGAGATAGGACTCTAAATATGTGTCACTTAGTCCATACCAAGAAACCTTGCACACTATCTACTTACCTACTATCTATCTTAGGTTTTTGAGGAATTGGAAGGTCAAATAATAAATCCAAGGGCCAAATTTTTGTATAGAGAGTATTTAAGACATAAATAAACCTCTTCAACACTAAATTAGTATAATTAATTAGGGTAAGTTACCTTTTTTTCTCTCAAATATAAGGCACTCCCCTTATGCACTAACCCTATAGTTTTTAAGAATGGCAATGGTCAGGTGAGTTGGAAGTTTATTGGACCTTGAAATGAAGTGTAGGGAGTTGGATTAAACCTTTAAAACCATGATAAATAAATCACATAAGGAGGAATATAAATAGGGTGCTCTAATCCCTCAAACTTGCAGGTAGGCCTATTAGGCATGGTTAGGCCTAAAGCCCAAATGAGAGGGAATTTTAAATTATAGCCTTATATCAGAATTATAACCTATTATAGAATGATTTTGTGGCTAATATATGTGTATAATCTATTTTTATACAAGGTAATCTATGAGAATCCTTTTTTGGGCTTTAAGACAACTCAAACCTATGTGAAGTGTAGAAAAAAGCTCGATAGGAGAGGTTTTATTGCTCATATCTACTTTGAAAACTTGCATGGAGATACATAGGTATAGGAGGAGTTAGATAGGGTCCTAAGAAACTCTTTTGTGGCATTGAGTTGAGATTTAAATGTCCAATCTTTGTGAATGGAGCTTAAGAGGTCAAAACTCTCTAAAACCCTTACAAACCCTTGGGAATGACCCAATGAAGGAAATGAAGATGGTGAGCTATCCAAGTGGACTAGAATGAGAATTAAAGTATATGGAGGTTTTATAATAATCTTGAAAGAAAATTTCCATCCAATTGAGGTGTTTCATATATGTACAGATAGGGTACATTACTATTTCTTTTGACTATTTTATACATTATACAAGTTTTAGGAACTTTTAAGGAATGAAATAAACATTGGGAGGAATATAGAGACTTTTAATAACTCATTATGGTATTTTTATGATCCATGAAAAATCATAAGTATGATTATTATAGCTCTCATCTTAGCTAGTCTAAATTGACATAGTGAACATGATAGTGAGAAGGGTGAGAACTTCAAGTGGATGCATTTTTAAGGTCTACCTAAGTAGTATAAGTCCATAGAGGGTATTGAAACATTTAATTCACACCCATTTATATATTTTCATGAGAACCTAAAGCCATTTTGTAAGCGAAGTGTACAAGGTGTGTAAAAGAGGAGTTTCTTTGACTTCAATCTATGATGGATCACTTATAGATGATTAAGATTATATCCAATGAATGGAGGGTCATATATAAAACCCTCCCCTATTATTCCAATCATTATAACTATCACTAGTTAGTTTTGGGATGTTAAAATAGAGGTGAATGATGAAGGCAGTTTCCTTGTGTAAAATGGGAACTCCTACACCACATTTCAAGAGTTTCATGACTTGGATTGACACTTGTGCTTCTTGAATTTGAATGATCAGTTTATAATTATCTTCTCATGAAAATGTAACTAATTTTCTCAAATTTAAAAGTGTCCTTGTGATCTTTTTTAATTATTTCTTATCATCTCTCTCTCAAGTTCTACAAGAACTAGCTATTTTGGTGTTTGTAAAATATGTTCCCCCTGAGTATGATGAAGCCATGCTCATTTGAATACCATGGATCAATAAATACTAATAATTTTACATATTATATGACTATTCATAGTGTGCTCAATTGAATGATTTATCTTACTTAGTGATGACTATAGTTTCTGTGGCATTATTGTTTCATTATCCCACCTATTTGAAATTAGAAAGATTCTATTTTTAGGTCATGTGAAATATTTTAGGATGTGTTAAAGTTGAGTGAGTTAGTAAATTAAAAAAATTAAATTATAGGCCTCTTATCTAGTCCTCCTATCCTAAACATTCATCACAACCTCATAATGAAATAATGATGTGAGAAGATTTAGATTAGAGAAGTGTATGCCTAGTTAGTCTCTTGGTCTCATGTGTGACATGTAGCTAGTTGGTAGTCATTAATTATTTTATTGTACCACCTCCTTTAGGATATTTTAATTTAATTTTTATCTCTCCCTTTTACTTAAAAACATAGGTGTAGTAGTGATCCAAAGGTGGTACATTAAGGGAGCTAGCCCTATGTAGAGATTCACCTCATTCTTAGGCTACCCACAACCTAGAGGTGTTTCAATTGTTCCAATTGGATGAAGAGATCTAAGAAATATCCTCAAAGGGTGAAAATCCAAGAAATAATAATTTTTTCCATGCTCAGTGGGACTCATTTTCCAAGAAGTTGAAAGATTTTTTGTGTTAACTTTTAACACACCAACCTTTGGAGGCATCTAACCGATCATCAATGGCAACTCTAAAGTTACATCAGCTAGTTAAACAACCCAAGTTTTCCTTTCAAATATTGTTGGTAATTTTTATGTGTTGTTTATTCCAAATGAATCTCTATGGATATTTTAAGTGTTGAGTATTATTTTACACAAGTTGGTGTGGTATCTCAAGCTTATAACATTCCCTATCAACCTTTGTATGATTATTACCAACTCTATCATGATCATTAATAGCTTCAATATGACCCTTATCAACCTTTTATTGATTTGTATCAATATTATAACTAGCCTTATCAATATTTTCTCCTCTTAGTCAACCTAGTCACTTCTCAAATCAGTCCATTTCTACCTTCAAGAAAACTCTCTTGGGATATGAGAGGTACATTACAGGTCTTGAAACACAAAGGAGAAATGGTCTAGATATTCCTAGTAATCTCATTCATAAGGTGATAGATGCATTAGATCTAGTTAAAAGAGAGTGTTCACCTGTTGAGAGAGAAAATTGGCAAAGGCTCACAAGTGAGATGTTAGATGTGAGTGGTCTAGTTTCATCCTTATAAGATAACTAAGAAGTCATGAAGAATAATGTCACCAAATCTATTATCCTCCATATCCACCTCCCCAAGATTTATATCAGTTCTACTTGACCCATACTCATGAGTCAAATCAAGCTTATCAAAGTCATCTTTTTCCCAATAAGCTGGAAGAAAGAGTTGGAAAGACAAACCTTGTATTTGAACAAAACCTTGATAGGCAGATTGAGTTAGCCAAAAAGAAAATGAATTAGTCCATCTTGTTAGTAAAGGAAGTGGAATATAATCCCTCATTACCCTCTCGCATTACATCCCCACCTCAAGAAGAGACATCTAGATATGAGATTCCAAGTTGGAGACAAGGTGGAGAATCAAAGCCTAAAGAGATCCCTAGTTTCTTGAATACATCATCCAATCATCCAATTGCATCACTACCTCAAGAAGAGACTCCTAATCCTAAGACCCTTAGTTGAAATAATGTAGTGGAATCATGGGGAAAGGAAGAGGATAAAATTATAGCTAAAGAGTGTAAAGTTGAGAAATATTTTGATCCTATGCAAACCCCTCCCACCCTTCCTCAAGAGATATATTGTCTTCCATGTCAGACCTCTTGTACTCCTTATCCTCATGATGATACATATCAAATTCAAGAAAACAAAATCCAAGAGAACCTAGCCAAGAAAATTGAAGAGTTAGAGTTGAGAATGAAATTGTTAAGTCAAGGTGTGATGGAAGGTTTAGAGCCAAAATAAGATCATATGCCTAAACACACCCCATTTAACTTTACTCAAGAGAGTGTTTAAAATAAATCAGATGTAATTGAAGTGATTATAAAATGGAAGGAATAAAACCAAGATATTTGATCCCAAGGTCTACCTCCCCTTCCTCAAGAACTCCCAAAATAATCCCCTACTTTACATTCTCAATCTGATGTTGAGTTCTATATTCCACCTTCCGCCAACTAGTTCATCTTGTCCTCACCCTATCAACCTTTACCTTGATGGACCTATGTTATGGGAACCTAAAGAGGATAATTTTATTGATAAAAATTTATAACTCTTTATTGAATAAAATATAGATCCATGGTAACCTCATTGGACTAGGTCACCTGATTACAAAATGCCTATGATTAGCATCACCAAGAAGGAGAATGAAGTTAAGGATCTTGTAGTCCTTGAGAATAAAATTTAGGTTAGGATAATTGAGATAAATATTGAAATACATCAATATGTTCTAAATTCTAAAGAAAAGGTGGTCTCTTGTGTTGAATTGTTTGATTTTATTGATATTTAAAAATATTTTCCTTTTGAAAAATAAGAGGAAATCATCATTGGTTCTTCCATCATTATCCAAACTATCATAGATGATAAATAACAAGTCTCTAATCAGCCTTTGGATGAATTATTTTATATCATTGGATAAATTTATACTCCTCTTCAAGGAGGATATGATCTAGTCAAAAATGGAGTAGGTAGCCTTGACACTCAAGTGAGTATGCAAAGAAAAAGTAACTTTTCAAATTTGTCCTTTCAAGAGGCATATGCATCCCATGATGATAAGTTTGATATCATAAAAATGTTTTATCATCCTCTCAAATAGTTTGGAGAAATCAAATTTTGAAGGATAGGACAAGCTCCTATTGATCTCAATCTTCCAAGGAACAAGAAACTACTCCTCTTGAAGCCCTGCCTCCCAAGAAGATACAAGTTGATCATAAGATGAAGAGTGGGAAAAAATATGGCATATGTGTATAAATTCCAAAGGAATATATTTAAATTTGGTACCTATTTAAGGATTATCTACTTGAGACTAGATCAAGTGAAGTGACAACAAATAGGTCTAATCTACAAAGCATCTAATCTAAGGAGCAACATGCTTGGCACTATGACTCATATCATGAAGAAGAATATGCAAGGAAATTTCCTTTTTATCCTATAAAGGAAGTATTATTAGTTTCTATTTGTGCATATTTTTTTGTTTTCTATTTTCCCTAAGTTCCTTGAGCACATGTGTGTGTGTGTCTTGTTAGTTAGTTTGATTTGTTTTATATGTGTCCTTTGTTTCGTGTGGTTAAGGTAGTCAATTGGTCTTATCTTGATCAAAGTTTTTTGTCTATTTTCAAATTCCTCTCATTGTGTTTTATAATTTGGATTATTCCCTAAGCCCATGGATAGGATAAGGCTGCTGATCTTTAACATAGCAAGCATGCTACCCCTATGAGTCACCATTTGTTGCCCAAATTTGACCTTGCAGGTCAAATTGGGATCCCTATAGGTAAAAACTTGATTTTGAGGTGTTTTATGGGTATAATATTATTTTATAAGGTGAATTATAAGTTAATTTATGTTATTTCATGTTACATTAGCCTTGGTCTTGGTCATTTTCAATATTTATGTCTTTTTGAGTCATTTAGGGGGTCAATATAGAGCATTAAATGAGTTGTATAGCCTCATTGGGAAATTTAAAGGTTTAAAAAGGTTATTAAATGTTTCATGTGTCCTATTATGCCTTAATAAACTATTTATAACTAAAAAGTGGTAGGTTCTTCAAAATAAAGAGTACTTTTATTGGAAAAAAGAAGAATTTGGCACTTGTACAACCCATGGGGGAAGGTGACACATGGGAAAAGATCATGTAATTACTATTAATCTTCCTCAAACTCATATAAATTCTTTAAATTATTTGGAAATGATAGAAAAGGTCTAAAACTACTCTACTCCTTTCTCATGCTTTTAGACATGCAAAACCAATCAGTAGGTTTGTACATGGTATAGACAACAAGGGAGGTTTCAAGAAAATTGATCTTAGGGGTATCTTATAATCTTATTCATATTTAATTTGATGTTTTTTTGTATAATAATTATGACCTATGCTTTATGAACCATTCTTAAGAAGTTGACCTATCTAATTAATTTACTAATTTATGTACCCTATAGGTTTTGCTCTTATATGAATGGTTCCATACAATATAGCTGCTTAGGCTAATTCCAGATTATTTTTGCACTCTTATCAAATTATCTCCAAGATTAGTTTCATTTTTTAATGTGTTTTTATAATCCATGTATCTTAAGTTGCAAGAGGAAGCACTTTTCTATGTAACATGTAGGTTTCCACCATTTTCAAGATATTCATGATTTGGTAATGACCTCAAGGAGTTATGATAGGTTCATACTCATGCTTATTATGTTTTATTTATTACCTTCACATTTCATATTCATTCTCTAAATAAATATTCATAGTTTGCAGTCATATGCAACATATATAGCTAAATAGCCATGAAGGTATGTCTGGAGGCATATTTATAGAAGGATATCACATTTAAAATGGGGTTTAAAATCTTGAATGAAGATTTTAAAAATATTAATGTTTCATTTTAACATCATGATAAGATATCAAGTCACTATGAAATCAGATTAGTTAAACACATGGACCATTTCACATATACTGCATGTATACCATTTAAGGTGTACACATAGGTATCTCATGATGACATCATGTTAGAATGAGATCCTTGGTGGTGGTTTCAAAATATTTGAGGTTTTAAGAGTGAATTTGGAGGTTTTGAGAGATATATAGAACTCATAAAATGTCAAAAGTAGTGCATATTTCCATATCTCACTCTCATTATCTATGCCATATTTTCATATGCATTCACAGGGATATGTAGATGGAAAAGTGAAAGTTTGAACCAGTTTATGAGTTTGACCAAGGTTAGAAAATAGAGGATCTTCATAAAATAATTTATGGAGGTATGATATCAATTATGAAACTATTTCATTATAAGAGTGATGCCACATCTTTATAAACCCATCTACAAATAGCCACCTACAGGTGGTGTTAACAGAGAACTGAGGATACTCGATGGATAATTTGGATAAGATAGAAACTTATTGAATTTATAAGTGTGAATTAAATATTATTATAAATAGTTTTGAAGGTAAAATATGTGAAATTAGATTTATAAGTTTGTGTCTTTAAGTCAATGATTATATTTAAGGACCTTTTCTCTATAAACATAGAATAGAGGCATAAGATATTTTGCTGAAGGTCATATAACAAGGTTAACATGAATTTGATGTATATTTATGACTAAACCTAATATTATTGACATAGGGGAAAGACTATGAAAAAAAATTAGGTGTAAGATTAGTATAATTTAATTGTGAAGAGCTCTAATATGTACTCTTAAACACCAATTTTAGACAGTAATGTCTATAGGGTTGGAGATTCCCAAGTGATCCTAGCATATTAAAATGTAAAATGGGGTATGATTCCTATTTAAAATATATATTCAAGTAAAAAAACATATAAAAGATTATAAATTCCATAAAGAGAGATGGATATTAGCTATTTGGAGTCTAATTCACAAACTATTCACCTATAGGCCTTGAGCTATAAAGGGACTCTGCACCCAATGTTGTAATACCAAAGCATGCATATATGATTGAATAGTTTTATATGATTTAATAAAATTTTATTTATCCAAGGGTCATGTAAATAAATTTGTAATTTTATACTCCATCTCCCATGACCACCTACATCCATCATCCAAAAACATTCACCTATAGCTAACTATAGGTAGATAGTAAAATAAACATGGTATCTAGGTGATGATTTATCCTATTCAAGGTGAAGACAGGTATAAATATATGATAAGTGACCTTAACTATTCAATTATTATATTTACACATTGTTATCAAAGTCTAATTAGGTAAATATTCACCTATAAGAATAATTTTTGGTCAACGAGGCAAGGTAACATAGTCAACTACTTATGGCTGGTATTGAAAATATTTCAACCCCAAAGTGTGAGGTGATAAATAAAATAGATGAATTTCATATTTTAAGGTATCAATATGTCTAATTAAATGTTTCAAAACCTAATCCATACATACACACCTATAGGTGTACCTCTAAAGTAAAAAATATAGTCAAGAAATGAACACAATTTTGTGAGTCCAAAGTGCATGAAAAGGGTATATGAAAAGTTGAAATGGTGATCATACCAAGATAAATATCATGATTAACATGATTTTATCTATAGGTTATTTATATGTAAAACAATTAGAGATATGACCCTAAATCTTCATCACTCAATCCATACCAAGAAACCTTGTACACAGTCTGCTAACCTACAGTCTATCTTGGCTTTTTGAGGAATTAGAAGGTCAAATCATAAGGAAAAGGGCTCAATTTTGGTCTGTAGAGTATTTAAAATTTAAGTAATCCTATCCAAAACTCAATTTGTTTGACAAAATATGGTAATTTATCTCTATTTTATCTCAGATAGAAAGAACTCCCCTTATGTATAAACCCTATAATTTTTTAGAATGACAATGGTCAAGTGAGTTAGGAGTTGAATGGAAATGAGGTTTGGGTAGTTTTATTACACCTACAAAAATGTGATAAAACAATTATATAAGTATTAATCTAAATAGAGTGCTCTAAACCCTAAAATATGTAGGCATGCCTATTAGGCATGGTTAGGCCTAAAGCTCAAATGAGAGGGCATTTTTACTTATATCCTTGGGTGGGAATTATGTCATATTATATCATGTTTTTTGGGTTAATAAATATTTTTTTAATCTATTTTTATGTATTTTAATCCATGATAATATATTTTTAGGGCTTAAAACAACTCAAACCTATCCAAAGTAGGGAAACAAGATCGATAGGAGATGTTTTATTTCTCATATATACTTTGACACCTTTTATGGAGAATCATAGGGATAATATGATTTATATAGGGTCCTAAAAACCTATTTTGTGTCATTGAGTTGATATTTTAACTTTCAATCTTCATGAATGAATATTAAGAGTTCAAAACTATCTAAAACCCTTACAATCCATTGAGAATGACCTGATAAAGGAAATGAAGATGGTGAGATATCCAAGTGGACCAAAATGACCATGAAAGTATATGGAAGTTGTATATGTCTCTCCAAATACCCTTTCCATCTATTTTAGGTGGTTCATACCTATACATGCAGGGTACCACACTACTTTTGATTGTTTTATGCATTATACAAGTTTTATGTACTTTCAATGAATGAAATAAGATTTGTGAGGAAGTTAGAGACTTGTAATAATTCACTATGGTAATTTTATGATTAATTAAAACTCATAAGTGTGCCTATTAGATATATCATCTCAGTCGATCTAAATTGGCATAGTGAATATGATAGTGAGAAGGGTGAGAAATTTAAGAAGATGTATTATTAAGGTCTACTTGAGTAGTTTAAGACCATGGAGGGTCTTAAAAATTTTAATTCACTCCCTTTTATATATTTTCATGAGAAAATGAGTACATTTTTTAATCCAAGTGTACAAGGTGTGTGAAAGAGGAGTTTCTTTGACTGTAGGCTATGATGGATCACTTCTTGAAGATTCTAGATGATTAAGAATGCAAAAAATGCATGAATAAGAATGTATAAAACATTTATTTCTTATTAAAATAATTATACCTATCACTAGTATTTTTTGTGATGTCCAAATAGGGGTGAATGATTAAGACAATTTCCTTGTGCATAATGAGAACTCCTACACCACATTTCAAGAGTTTCATGACTTGGATTGACACTTGTGCTTCCTAACTTTGCATGATCATTTTCACATTATCTTCTCATGAAAATGTAACTCCTTCTACCAAATTAACAAGTGTACTTGTGACCCTTGGACTTATTTCTTCTCCTCTCTCTCTCAAATTCTATAAGAAATATCCATTTTGGCATTTGTAAAATATGATCCACCTGAGTATGGTGAAGCCCTGCTCATTTGCATACCAAGGATCAATAAAGACTTATAATTTTAACTCTTTTATGATTTTTCATAGTGTGTTAACTTTAATTATTGATATTTCTTAGTGATGACTATTGTTTTCTTACCATTATTGTTTCATTCTCCCACCTATTTGTAGTTGGAGAGCTTCTTATTATAGGTCATGTGAAGTGTTCTAGTAGGTGTTAAGGCTAAGTGAGTTAGTGTATTCAAATATTACCACTTTATGCCTCTTATCTATTCATCCTTTCCTAAACATTCATCACAATCTCTAAATTAAATACTGATGTGAGAAGATTTAGATTAAAGAAGTGTATGCCTCGTTAGTCTCTTGGTCTCATAAGGGACATGTAGCTGGTTGATAATCATCAATTATTTTGGTGTATCATACCCTTTATTATAGTTTAATTTCAATTTTATCTCTCCTTTTTCCTTAAAAACATAGGTTTATTAGTGATCCAAAGGTGGTACATCAAGAGAGTTATCTCTATCTCGAGATTCACCTCATTCTTAGGCTATCTACAACCTAGAGTTGTTTTAATTCTGTCACTTGGATGAGGAGAGCTAAGATATATCCTCAAAGGGTGTAAATCCAAGGGATAATAGTTATATAATTAATTCAAAAAAATAAATAAATAAATTATTGTATTGTGCCTCTAAATTATGGATTATTAGCCTTTAAATATTGGGAGATGCCTCAGGTTGATTTTAGGCATCAACCATTTTGATTTTTCTATTGCATTCTGATGGAGTCAATAAAATAGAATTGACTAATAAACCTTCTCTCATTATACTCTTGTGGTTAAAGGTATAGAAAATGGAATAGAGTAGAGATCTTATTCTAGTTGATCTATGCCATTCGGCCAAAGATTGAGGTGTGCAAGGAAAATTTGAGTTATGGTTATGCAAAGTAAATGCATAGTTTAATATTTAGATGAAACAAACAAAACACACTCAATGGAGTGGAAGTTTATACTTGTAAAAAATACAACTTATATTCAATAGCAAAGAATAAGGAAAATAATATAGAGTACAATGTCAATAATGTGTGTATATGAAATATATTTTATAATCAAGATAATGATGTTATGACTTTGTGTAGTGGCATAGGTCTATATTCAAGCATGGATTAAGCATCTCCAAACTAGACATGTATGTTACATATTTATAGCCTAGAATATAATAGAAATATTAACTAATATTTTTGAATCAACCTCCATGATAGGTGTGATATATGAGCTTCCATTAATATAAACGATTAAAATGTTTAATGTTTTAACCATTACCAACAACCTCCCTTTCTTGGTGGTAAAAAGGAAAGGAACAATATTTGAATGGAAATGGAAATTTTCATTCCAATTATTGATCTACATGGTTGGATTATAATGATATGTGTTTGAGTTAAGGTGTAACCCAAGGAGTGCATGTGGGTATATTACCAAGTGTTTGTGAGGGGTGCACTCTATGATATCATGTGATTATTTTGTGAAATTCTATGAGACAGTGCATGACTTAGCTATAAAATTGCTAGTAAAATCATAGTGGTGGAATTTTCATGAATGAGAGAGTGGTGCAAGATTTGTGCAAAGGAAGGAATGATGAATGCATTTGGCTACACAAAGGCTACACATAGATCATTCATTACCCAATTGTGGAGTTAAATACAATGCTTATTTTTCTTTCTATGGTGAAGTGGGATTTCACCAACTTATATAATCTTGATTACCTACTTTTGTGAAGGAATTTAACTTATTTAGATAGCCTCAAGATGCTAGGTCACTAGGATTTTGGCATTTGGAATCATCCCACTAACCTACTTTCCATATAATTTTTTTATGTGGAGATCTATTGGGCAACTTTGAATAAATTTGGCTAAGTGTTAAAAATAATTTTTAAAGGGTTTGTGATTAATAAAATATTGACACATGTTTGTTTTGAATTCAAATATCTATATGCAAATAATTAACTCATGCACTATGAAATTGAGTCAAACACAGAGAATTATTTTAACACACAACAATATTCTAATATCTTCTATTTTGATTATGAAATAATATGTGAGGTTACATATTTATAAGAACCTTATGCCTATATTCTCTCTATTGATTTTTCTTACCCAAAATCCTAAGATTAAACAAAATCTATTCATGATATATTGTTATAACCTATAACAATATATCTCAGTAATATAATATATTCAAACCTATTATTGTAATATTGTTATATAACAATATTTTGATTAACCAATTACTAAGTACTAAACAAATTACTATTTCCCTCTCATTAAGTAGTAACCTATAAATACTCAAACTCACTAACATAAAATATAATCCCTAACATTCCCCCCATAGTTTTTACATCATAAAAAGATATTCACACTCTTATCTATATTATGCTCACCCATTATGGCATGCACTATTTAGCTCATAACCTTGATACAAAGAGAACCTCAATCTTCCCATAGTGTTTTGGGTTTACCATAAACCTTGACATGAATAGTAACACCATCTACCTATTATTCATCTCTGACATGAGTATGCACACCATCTACCTATTATTTACCTCCTTATGGTTTTTTAGATCTCTACCACAAACCCTTTTAAGATCTATGAAATGACTTACATTGGTGCTCTTGGTCTTTTCACATCAGGGAATTCTATTTGGAATTTACACACAAATTACATATCTTGAACAAGCATATTCTTATATTTTTATTCAAACACAATAAAAAATATAAAAACACACCAGACAAAATGTCACCACATCATTGGTGTGGCTTCGTTATTAGTGACTGATGAGAGGTCACTAAAATTCCTCCTTCATATGTGTATCCTCCAAGTTTTAGAGGTGAAAATCTTTACTTAGACAGAATGTTGAGGGAACCCCCCCCCCCCCCCCCATAATGTGGACTTCACGTACAAGTGAAAATGCATATGTAAGGTAATTTTTTTTTAATAATTTTGACTTTTGACTCAAGATGACATCAAGGATTTTTGCAAAAGACTATACTTTTGATAGATATTATAACTAAAATGACTTTTACAGTAATAACTAAATGACAATTTATAAGATTTAAAAAAAAAAAGGAAACTATTGACTCAAAATTATGGCCAACACAATGACTCAAATAGACATAGAGACCTATTTTATGAAATCCAACAAGACTCATTAAAATTTTTGATTTTTTACATTTGACACAAAAAATGACAAAATGACACTAAAAATTATATTTTCAAATTTTAATAAATGACAATGAACTTTATAAACCACCCTATCAAATTTTATGGTTTGATTAAAATATAACATTGAGATAATAAAGTGGGCAAAGCCTGACTAAAACAAAACAATAGTAATTAACTCAACACATAAACTTATACACTAAACACTAAATAAATAAATAATATAAAATTATATAAAATACCTAAAATGTGGATTTGCTTTGATGTGAAGAGCTTTTTGGATCAAATACGATGCCTTAATCAAAGAAAATACAATAGTGACTGAGAAGAAGGTAGTTTTAGAGTGATGCATAGATTGAGGTGACCATTATGGCAAAAAATATGTCTCCAAATCTCCAAATGTCTTGAGACATACAATTATTCTTTGCATGTATGTAAATTATTCAAAGTAGAATGAGGTGAGCTATTTCTAGGAATATAATGACCCATATAGGCTTATATATTTGTTGAAAAATTGAATAAAATTAGATTAACTATAACTATCTTTGTGAGAGTATATTGTGTGGCTTCCAATGATCTTATAATTTGGATCAAAACATTGAGATAGATTAGATGGAAATAAAAATAAAATCTACACTTTGATCATGAAATGACACACCCAGTATAATTATTGAACAATATACTATACAGGGTGCACAACATGTTAAAGGCATAATTTTTTTATTGAGATAAGCCTCCAATCCAAAACATTTCTAAGAATGTAGGCCACAAAGTGATTGGTCACTCTAAAGTGGATGATATCACCAAGTAGTATCTTTAACATATATCCTATTATATGCTTTTCTCATAGGTAGCTAATCATCAAAAGCTAAAACCACTACACAAAAAATTTAAATTGAAGATATATAAAGTAGGGTTAAGACAAATACTATGGTCACACCTAAAAATAAATCATACTTCCATCAAAAGCCTTTTATATTCCTGATCTATTGCCTCTATTTTGAATTCAAAGAGTTATATGCAAATAATTAACTCATACACTATGAAATTGAGTCAAACACATAGAGAACTATTTCAACACACAACAATATTCTACTATGTCCTATTCTAATTATGAACTAATATGTGAGGTTACATATTTATAGGAACCTTATTCCTATATTCTCTCCATTATTTCTCTCACACAAAATCCTAAGATTAAACAAACTCTATTTATGATATTTTCTTATAACCTATAACAATATATCTCAATAATATAATATATTTGAGCCTATTATCATAATATCGTTATACAATAATATTTTTATTAAGTAATTAATAATAACTAACCAAAGTACTATTTACCTCTCCATAAGTACCAGCATATAAATACTTAAATTCACTAATCTAAAAGCTAATTCCTAATAGTGTCATAGGGTGAATAGAGAAAATATTAGAAACATTTTCCCTGAAGACAAGAATACTCAAAATTATTCATGGATTTATTCTAGATTTTTGTAAGCTTTGTTACTTCTAATTATACCTTAGGCTTTGAGAGAGCTAATTGTCATGACTTGTGATCTTGAAATTATCCTTCTAAACTTTTGTTCGATATATAAGTTCCAACTTTTCTCAATAATTTATCTAAAGGAAAAGACTTAGTTGATTTTTTTGTGAATTTGTTAGAACTTTTGTTTAAAACAATATTTTTGAAGTGCTTTGCAACACTTTCTATGAATACTTCACCAAAAAATATGAGAAGATATAACCTTTATCAAAAATTATGAATAAAAATGTGTGTAGTGTTGATTTATCCTTTTGAAACTTAGCCATCTTTAGGAACTTAGACCGAACCTTGAAAATTCTATGATTGTTGAAGCCTTGGAATAGAAAATGGATGTTTTCCTTCATTGTGATTGAAAAATGGTCAAAATTTTGGTGTAGCATGAATCCAATAGCCTTTTATGCAATACATTGGGCATGGATTCATAGAAACACCTAAAACCCCTAATTCTAGAATTATAATTCAACTTCAACCTACTCGGCCTATCACTGAATAAATTGAATTAATGTTCACCTTTCACTCAAAAAGAAAAAAAGTAATAAGAATAAATGTGAAAAATCGCTTATGGAAAGTAAGTGACTAAAATATTATGCCACAAAACTTATAAAAAATAAAAATGCAACTAAATTACTATATACATATTGAAAATCACTTCTAGAGTGGTGCTTTAGATGGATCCCATTGACTAGGATTGGTAGCTCTTCTCCATTTGGTCTCCAAAGTTGAAAATAATTAGCCTATTTATACCCTATGATGACATTTAGACCACCTAATATTTAATCAAACTTTGTGTGATTCCCATAATTTAATTTTTCCATGTCCCATTTGAGCACTAAATCTCCTTCCTGGAAACTTCTATTAGCAACCTTCTTACCAAATGATCTCTTCATTTGGGATTGTTGAAGTTATAAGGTGCACATGGCTTGTGATCCTATTTCCTTGATCTCCATCTATTCAAATATGCTCATAGTCATAAGATGATTTTCAAATAACTCTAGTTAATGTTCTAGCTCTAATGAATAAAACTCAAGAGATAGAGGCAACCTCACTTCCCTCCTATAGATAAATATGAAAAGTGAGTTCCCCAGTGACCTTTTTTATGTTATTTAATCTACCCAAAGGGGCTATTTGATTTTGGTGTGATAATATTGTTTATTATACTCTATGGTTCACTTGATGATTAGAATCAAGTTCTTGTTGGTGGACTTGGCCAAACCATTACCTTTACGGTAATAGTTTGAGGAGGTGTTCAGGTGAATTTTGTGTTTGACCACCCATTCACTAATTTTTGTTCCAAAAAATACAATGCATTATTATAAATGATGGTGGATAGAACACCAAATATTTATATAAGGTTTTCATATAAATATAAAATATAAATCTCATTGGCCTCCTTGAGCACTATTACATCTATCCACCTTGTGAAGTAATTAGTTTCCATGAGGGTCCATTTATGTCTAGTGCTTAATGGTGGATTTGTCTTTTTGATGAAGTATAATCCCCATTGGGAAAAGGGTTTATTTTCTTTTATTAGGTGTAAGTGAAGAGATTCCAATATCTACTTTCCTACAAAAAATGTATGTTTATTATAGTTTCACACTCATGCATGTGCATATTTGAATAGAGTTGGACAATACTATCTAGCTTGCATTATTCTAATAGTATTAGTTTTAGGTGAGTAATGGATTCTTGATATCCCATGATGGAACCCTTTAAGTATTTCCCTTGCACGGTCTTATTTCGCACACCTCAAAATAAATCCATTGATGTCTATTTTGAATAACACACTATTGACAAATGCATAAGGAATAGCTTTTAATCTAAAGTTTTAGTGTTTGGTTTTGTTCAAGATAGGTTGATATTCATTAGTCTAAAGGAAACTCCTCATGATCTGATCCCAACATATGGGAGTTATCTAGTATATTAATTGATCCTCATGAAAATTAAGGAGTAATCTATATTTATCTTTTTCATATTTTATTAGCTATTTGCACATTCCTTTTACTCACACTAGCTTATTGATTTGGATATCTACATCATACTACCTTACCTTTATGATCCAACCAATTCTCTTCTCACTGATATCCTTATTTAGTAGAAAATCCTATATAGTTGAGTGAGAAACCATGACATTAATCCTATTATTGGAAAGCATATGCCTAAACTTATTGAGTGCCTTTATTACTATGAGATCATGTCTTTCCAAAAAGATAAAGCTTAGCCCATAATATTTGAGTACCTAACTAAATAAATCAATAAGATTCCCAAGTTGGTCATTATTTTGTTGTGCTATAATGGATGAGATACCTTTATCTCCATCTAATGTGTAAAGGATAAAATTATTATTGTAGTTAAGGTTTATCAAGGTGGGACGTTACGCAATAGTGTAATTGATGGCCTCTAAATTTATCTTGCCTTTAAGGGTCCAAATAAATTCAACTCCATTATTGAGAATTGTTGTGAGTGGTTTGGTCAAATTATAAAAATATGGCACAAACCTTTTGACAAAGTTTATCTTTCCCAAGAAACTCTAGAGGGCTTTCTTGTAACCTAATAGAGGGAGAGACAAGATTGCCTCAACTCACTCTAAATTGATTATGAGTCCTTCATTAGATATAATAATCCCCAATAACTTTCCCTCATGAACAATTAATACACCCTTACTTGAGTTTAAATATATCCTAAACTCTTGGAACTTTTCAAACACCTTCATTAAATGATTTAAGTGATCAATTGCATGCTTAGAGAAGAACGTAATATCATCAAGGTAGACTAGGATGATATTATTGAGGAGTCCCTTAAACTCCATATATATGGATATATAAAAGTTAGACCTCATTTTTATCAATATTAAGGGTATCCTATGGTATGTCAAGGTACCCCACTTAATAGTGAATGCAATTTTAAATTTATCACACTCCTACATAAGTATCTGGTTGTTACTTGAGTAACTATGTAGTAGTGAAAATATATCTACATTTGAAACTATTTTAATGATATGATCAATTGGTGGGAGGGGATAGTGATCCTTAAGTGATACAATTTTTACATCCTTGAAGTCCACACACATGCAAATTTATTCATTATTCTTTTGAATTGGGACTAGATTGGCCACCCATGAGTAATATTTGATTTGAAATATTATATTGGCCCTCTACACATTTTGAGATATATTTTATAATTAGAGGCTTAAGCTTGGAGTTCACTAGCATTTAGTTCTACCTAAATGGATTGGTGTTAGGGTCAAGCTTAATAGTATGTTGGGATAAGCTTGGTTTGAAACCTTTGATATCTTGGTAGCTCCATGTGAATATATCATTATATCTTCTACTTCATTTTATAAATTCTTTTATCTTAGATGAAAATAATACCTTATTTGCCTTCAAGACCTTATCATTAGATATGGCTGCCTTATTGAAGATTTCTTCCTTAACCATCATGTTTTTTCTCTCATCCTTTAGATAGTCATCATAATTGAATATGATTTCTAGTGTGACCAATCCCATAGGTATATTATTTACCTTTAGTTGAATGATATATTACTCATATTGGTCTTGGAGTTGTGATTGATTATTGGTATATAAATTAGCTTCATCCTAAGGAAATTAATGATTTTTCATCATTTTAAAACACCTACTATTTATTTATGTTTTCTAGGACTACCAATCCAACCATAAGCTTTATGAGATACTTGCATTATTTATTTATATTGTAAAAGAGGTCATCCTTCACACCCATAAATTTGAGCCTATTAGCATCATCATTTGGTGTACTTGGTATGGATTAAATGTTGAAAGCATCGAATCCCTCAATTATGTCCTAAGCCCTATGATTATAAGCTTTTAGTAAACTATTCTAGGACATTTTATACTCTTTGACCTAGTTTACAACCAATTAATTGTCCCAAAATGTTTGTATCACTTTGAATCCTCTCTTTTTCACTAATTAGAGACCCTATATTAGAGCCTCATATTGGGAAACATTATTTTTACAACTAAATTAAAACTTGAATGCATGGAAGTGTTTATTCTTTTGAAGGGAGATCATTACCACTTTGGATCTTGTGTTATTCCTAATTTAGAAGCCATTAATATATATATATATATATATACCACATATATTTGATATCATCTTATTCCTTCATATTATTTAGTAATAAGGGGTCATCCTCAAAAATGTAGTATCTACTTAAACCTATTTCTTTTTCATTATAATATAGGTCAAACTCAAATTTCTTGTGTACCCATTCATCAAGAAGGTTATATGGGATCCCTTAAAGATATGTAGTAGTCTCATGGGGAATTTAATTATCTTCTTGTTTGAACATTGTGTTGTCAATGTCCACTAAACCATGAGAGTATAGCTCTATGTGATTCTTATAAATGGATTTTGTCTTAATGGTCACCTTGGTTCCATATCTAGTCTTTATTAGAATGTGTGACCACTCCAAAGGTATGTATCTACACATATTCATAGTGAAATTCTAGGAAAGGCATATGGTGAAGTAGGGGATAGTAAATCACTATGATGTCCTATGTAATGGAGAGGCTCACACATGCATGTAACATGAGGCTCAAGTATTTTATGATCCCCATAGTTTTAACTAATATGTCATCCAATTGGATGATGCCATTTGGGATGGGATAATATGTTATACCTAGAATTTCTATGATTTTTTTGGCATCACTAAGCTCTTTAACCATGAGTCTATTATGTATTTATGTACAAGGTGCCTTCTAATAATTATAGAAATTTAGAATGGGGGAAGTTTGTTTCTTTTTCATGCTTCTTCACTACTTCGCTAACATAGACCTGTAAAAGTAGCTAGAGAGGCCTTTTTTGGTTTATGAGGATGACATATCTTCAATTATTATTGTAGAAAATTCCTTTGACAAAGAATTGATAGTCCCTCCCACATATTCATTTTAAATATTGATTTACTAATTTGTTCCAAAATATTAAAGGTAATTTGATTCCCTTTGATCTAAAACTTTGTGATAATATCCTCCTCCTTAGTGTCTTGTTTAGCCCAAGGTTGATTATTCTTTTTTATAGGCTGATATGTTTGAAATTTGGGGGTATCGAGAGGCACCTTCTCTTTTGGAACTTTATGTGGAACCTATGGAGTAGAGGTTTATCCTAATGAGTAAGATTCCTCATCCTCCATTGCTCTTCTTTTAAACCTTGTATTATAAGCCACTAGATTATTGACTACATCTGAACCTTGGTTTTGATTTATGATGATGAAGTATTTATCCTACCTATTTAACAAAGTGACTTCATCTACCTATGATTATGCCTCTATGAAGTTGATTCCTTTAGCTTTTCCTGAGGGTATGACATATTTTACACTATAAAGGCTTAATTTCACAACTTGTTTACATAGTTAAATTGATTATGAAACTAATTACAAGTAAAAAACCATTCATATTCCTACTCCATGTTGTTTTATACAAGAATTATGACTTTAGAAGTTCTATTAGAATTTATAGTTTTATGCATAAGGTGGTCTATTATATGGGAGTTGGTTTTGATCTTGCACACGACCTTGATAGGGAGGTATGTTCATCTAATATGGTTGGATGAATGTTTGGTAAGGCATAGAGTGTTGCAATAACTACCTTTTTAGTGATTAAAAGTCATTAATTATAATTAGAATTATAGCTGAGAAAGATAAATGAATACTAAGAATTGAGACACATAATCTCTCTATGAATCAGATAGGGATGGTCAAAGTTAAGTAGGATCCTAATTATATCCTTAAGGCATGGTGATGATTACCTTGAGGCATGGTGATGATTAAATTGATTTTGAATCTATCATCTCAACCCCTTCTCTCATTTATTTTATAGCAACCAAATTTAATCGATCAATGGCCACAACTTAATTTGATATGTTTTGTATGCATGAATATAGTTGTGGATCTCATGGAATTACTACCTAGGAATATTTTGGCCTAAATTGGTTACTTATAATTTTAATATTATTCATTATGGACTTCTATGTCATGCTTGTCATTAAAAATCTTCTTTATCTTATATGCTTTGGTCATGATCTCATCATGCTAGTCTCGCTCATGCCTTAATGCTATTAGCTATATTAACATTAAATTTTATAGACTCAGGTTTAATTCAATTCACTATACCAACTACAATGTCCTCCCAAGTATTTCATCTTACAATCTAGAGATCCTTGATATACCATGATTTAATTCTATAAATCTTGCTTATATCAGTCTTGACAATTGGATGGGTTATTGATTTTAGGCTAGTATATTGATGGTGTGGTGCTATTCCATTTTATTAATCCCTTATTACTTGGTTTCATCACCCCTCTAATCCATTGAGCCTATCTACCATCTATGGCATCCATATGTCATCTCCATAATTAGTTTAGGCTCTATGTTATGGATCTGCTAGCTGGGCCATGAAGTAGTTTCTCACTCTTTCATTTCTCAGATGGGGATTCAAATACAATTCTAAGTATTCCTTATACAATTAAAATGTATGTTTACACATGGAATCATCTTGTTTATATGCTTTCTTTGAGGCTTTGAAATTGTTTAGATAGTCCCAAGATGTTGGGTCATCATGATTATGACATGTGGAATCATCCTAGTAACTTACTTACTCACTAATTTACTCACATGGAGATCCATAGGGAAACTTTGAAGAAATTTGGATAAGTGTTGAAAACTATTTTGAAAGGGATTAATATCTCTAGGATATTGATATGTGGCACTAGGGAAAAATAGAAAATCGTCACAAAATTCTCCCCAAAGATAGGAACACTCAGAAGTACTCACATATTTATTCCATATTTTTATAGGCTTTACATCTTCTAATTGTGCCTTAGTCTTCATGAGAACTTATTCTCATGTCTTGTACTCTCAAAATTTTCCTTAAAAACTTTTGTTTGGAATAAAAGTTTTGAAGTCCTTCACAACACTTTCTCAAACTACTTTTCCACAAAATATGTGAAGACGAAATATTTCACAAAACTTATGAAGGAAAACTTGTGAATTATTTATTTCTCCTTTTGAGACTTATCCATCTTCAATAACGTAGACTAAACCATGAAACTTATATGACTATTAAAGCCTTGAACCAAAAATGGATGTTGCCCTTTAGGGTGACTGAAAATAGTCAAAACCTCTTACTTATTATATTTTCTAAGCCTTTATTTTTACCTTTTTTCAAATATTTAAATTTAAAATATTTTAAAAATTCAAAATAAAATAAAATATGATATAAAAAAATCATATAGGTAAAAAATACCAAAAAAATGAAATATTTTCAAAAACTCAAATTCAGAACCTACAAGCATGATCAAATGTTTCTAGCTTACTTATTTACATATGTTATTTATTTCATGTTAGGTAAATATCATATTTCAATTTTCATATAAAAATTATTTTCATGAATTATGTGAATGTGATTCAAGGCATACTATTACATATCTTTTTTGATATCATGTTTCCCTTATTACCCAATAGCCTTTTTAGGTTGGGGAAATCTATTCATTTTTTATAATAATCAATCATACTTTACATTATGTTACATATATATCCTATTTGATAACAATGACATTGATGCATATGGTAGATGTGGACTAGTCTCATTTTCTCTATGTTTCTTTTCAAAATTATTACTTTACTACATTATAAGTTAGGACCTGATTGATTATTTTTTGTGGCCTTTGGTATTGTGTGTGTAACATATAAATGTTATTCCTTGTATGTCATCATCATGTCATTTGAGTGTGTACCTTAGCCTTATTTATTTATGTGACATTCACATTTCTCTTGTATATGGCTCTTGGGAGTTATATGTGACATTATATAAAAGAATTGGATAATATTACTTGTATGTTCATTACTTTTTACTATGGTGACATGATTTATATCATGAATTATTTTTATTTTTACTCTTGTGCCATGATACATATCATGTACATGTTACTTATATGCTTCAATGTTATATCTATCTAAAACATGTTTCATATGTAGATTCAATACTATATTTAATTATATGATGAGATAAAATTATAATGATTCATATGATACAACATGATTACATATTTTACATATTATATGGTTTTGTTTTGATATTAGTGACTTTTAGGATAAATTTTTCATCTCAAAAAAAGGACATCACAATGGGCTTGTCTTCAAAATTCAAGTCCTCGTGAGAAACAAGATTTAAATTTATGACAATATAGATTTTTCATAATTTCAACATGGGTTAAAAAAATTATATTATGGGAGGCATGACACATGCATGTGAAATCATTCATAACTTTACTTTAATATAGATTCACATATGCTTGATGCATATGCATGGGCAGATGCAAAATACTTATAAGTTATACGTTTTAAACTTTTACAAGTTGGAAGTTTCATATGTTACAAGTTTAATTGGAATTATACATCAATTTTATATAAATGCATGTGGATGATAATAAGTTGTGTTCATTTTTCTACATGGGAATTACAAATTTTGATTTTTAAAAGTTCAAAAGTTTCAAAGGTACAAAATTTTAAAATAGAATCTAGATCCACCTATAGTGGTGTGATTAGTTTCATTTTGAAACTGGGCTACATCAGAGTCTAATGACACTCAACATCTATGGTTTCAATTTTTCTATTTTAGCTAGCCATATTTGGTTGTTCCACCCCTTTAATTATTTTACAAGAATACTCTACACATTCATATGAGATTTGGGGCATATAATATTTCCAACTCAATAAATATTATTTATTTTCAAATTTAGACTTGATCACTCTAAATTCACTATAAGTTCAATATTTTTCTAAATAACTTAACAAGGGGGGAACACATAATTCTCCAATTTCAAGTTATATGGAAATTAGATTACATACTTATTCAGGTCGATTATTTCCTTGCTCCCTTTTCAAAGTTTCAAATTTCAATATTTAGCTTTTCAATTTTCAAAATATGCACAATAAAAAATTTCAATGGCATTGTTGTAAGTTTTTGAATTGATGCATCTTACACAAACAACATTCACATCAAAATATAAAGTGTGAATAGACACTTAGTTTTTCATCTCCTTTACTCTATTAGTTTCACTTCATTACATCACTAAGATAAAAATTGGAAAAATTTAGACACTAAAATTTAATCATTAAGTACTTGATAATGTTTAATCTTGGCATCCTTACCTTTTTATATTCATCATTATGTTAACTAAAAATCTCTATAAGAGCCTTCACTATTCCATTTTATATCTTGAAATTATTAGAAACATCATTTAGGCATACTTATTTTACATACAGAGTCTTCTTAGCCAAATCCAAATAGTCTTTGTCTTTCTAGGAAAAGATTGCACTAAGTAAACAGGGTCATGGCTCAACAATGTCCAATAGCATGGCTTTGTCCCCCATGTTGTAATGATAAATTTTAAAATTTAAGACATTTCATATTAACTCTCCTACACTTTTTTAAATGTTAATTAATGGAAATATGCCAAATATTTCTATATATAATCACATCAAGGCCTCTAAAATCATGATCTAAAAAATCACTTTGAAATTTTACTACAAATTTAGCAAATGAGCACTAATATTTCTAATTTATTCTAATAATCATGGGAAAATTTTGAAGATATTTTATTGTTGGTCATGGTCCTTCATTATCAATAATTTAATTCAATCTATATAGTTGCATTCATATATAAAAGATCAATATTCACACACTCACTCTAGGAGGAAGAAATACATCAACATTAGGCATTATCATGTTATGTAGGAAACATTTAAATTTAAAGTTTTTAAGGATAGGTTGGCTATTCCCCTTAAATTATTCCCCCATTTTTATTTTATCTATTTATTTTATTATGTAGGATCTACGATATTAATTTCATAATTATGTCATGCATAAACTTTACACTAGTAGGTTATCAATATATCCTCTTACATAGACATAGGTGCTCATATAAGAAAATCAATTAGACAATCAACTGGGATACGGTTGTAGTCAATAGATAATGATGCAATGTACCCCTATCCACTTATTTTGCTCTTGTCCAAATACATTAAAATTTTATTTTTTTTACTATGATGTAATTCATAGGTATTTTTAGTGAGTTACGCATCAAAAATATGCTTTGATAGTAAACATAAATCAAATCCAAGATAGGTTTACACATTTCATTTTTTATAACTATTTATAACTTATTTTAAATTATTTAATCTAAATAAGTATTCAATAGTTTAAAAATAAAAATAAAACCTAGTAAACACTTTGGTTATAAATGATGGATTATTTTGGAAGGAATATAGTTAAGGGAATATAGTGGATCCCATTATTTATTCATTAGAAAACTTTTTTTAGTTAAAAATTATCTAATGAAAAAATAAGAAGAAGATCCTAATGTTGATTTAAATTTGAAATCAATGGTGTGGAATATTTTAAAAGGTAAAATATGACCTCATCATTTATAAATATCTTGCATCTTAAATCTATATCAAGACTATATAACCATCATATCTACATATAGAAAATCTCAAAGTTAAAATCACATAGAAATGTTTTGAGCTATAATGTTGAAAATTTAAATTAAAAGTGGCATCTATAATCCTTTTTTATAAATATTAGTGTGGTCACATATGATGAATAGCTTACACCATCATATTAAATAAAATATCTCCTTATTTTATATTTTATTTTAAAGGATTAAATAGATAAAGGTTCGAATGAATGGGGCCAACTAGCTAACAAGAAAATTGAAGAGCCATAACAACCCTCATATTTTTGCATCTACTTTAGATCCAATGATAAGATTTGTTTTATATAATTTATACTTATGTCTTTCATAATTGCTCACTCAAAATCATGAACCATATGCTTGAACCTCAAAATTGGGAAGTCTCTTCCACTCTTAGTAGGAAATAATGAGCTTTTTTAAAACCACATAACTCAAATTTACTCTATATGTAATAAGGTTTTATTAATCCTTTTAAATATACCACCTCTTTATGAGGACATGCCATTAATGTTATTATGGTCTCAAAAGTTCTATAAATTCCATCAATTATAGAAGATTTCATGAATATCTTTCACTTAAAGATTAAATTAAATTTCCATATGTGATATATATATATATATATATATATATCTTCATGTGTATAATATACTAAAAATTAGTTAATTTAAATCTCTTCAAAAATAATTTTATATGTTATATGTGAGAGGTAATGAATCCAAAAATATATATAGTTCAGAATGGAGGACAAAAATTCATAAAAATGATTCAAAAAAGTAAAAATGCTAAAAATACAATCATTTGAAATAATTTAAACATAATAATATTTAAATATGTTAGATGCACATGGCCAAGTGAGTGATTAACAATGGAGGACAAATTTTTTCAAAAATTGGATTGATGATAGGGTCACCCTCCATGGCATCATGGTGAATCTTAATGAGGAATTCATAGCGGAGGTTATGGGGCTTCCAATGGAGGGAATAAAATTCTCTAAGCAGACCCACATTTCAAATGAGGCTTTTTGCAAATTCCCAAAGATGGATGTTGAGGAGCAGCAGTTGGAAAAGAGTGGGGACTTTTTTGACTTGGAGTAGATCAAGGGTATCTGGAGAGACATCTTATGATGTATCCATGAGTATTTCATACATGATGGAAGAATCAAAAGAGTCCACAAGTTTCATTTTGTATTTCTGAATCACTTCAGACACAAAGTAAGAATCTCCTTTCCTTTCTATTTGCATTTCTCTTTGCTCCAAAGTCTGTTCGCTTATAGGAAAAAGGATTCTCATCCTATATTACATGAGGGATTAATTATAATAATATAATTTTACTACAAAAACAAGACCATTGTTATGAATCCTTATTTGGAAAAAAAACAAGGACTTACAAAGTAACAAGAACGAAATAGTAAAAGGGAAAGAAAAAGCTAAATTCAAAGTCCTTAGTTTTAAAAATCAGACTGTTGATGAGGAAACAGAGTGGGAAAGCACTAAAAATTCTGAGGAGACCATGGAGGAAGAGGGAGGAATAGAAAGTAGGTAATCAAGTTCCAGTGAGGAAGATGAAGTTCAAGACAAGAATGAGAAAGAAGGAGTCACTATAGAGGAAAAAGCTGAAAATAGTAACCATGATCCTGAGGAAAAACAACAAGTGTTCAAGGAAATTGATAAAGATTTGGATGATCCTTTTAAGGACCCTACTTCGATAAATGAGAAGGAAAATCTAGCTCAGGTCACCAACCAAGTAATGGAAAAGGGAGCTCAAGTTAAGAATGTTAGTAATGAAAATGAAAGCCCTATTGAAACTAAGGAACATAAACAAATGGAAAGGGAGGGTCACATGGAAGAATTTGGAAATAGTCCAAATAACAATATAGAAGATTAGAGTGATATAAGGTAGAATGACGGGATGCACCCACCTATGAGCTTGGCCAATTGCAAAGTAGATGCTATCCTTCAATTCAATTCATGGATGTATAAGGAGATAATGGAACTCAAGAAGAAAATGGAAATAATGGAAGGTAACCACGAGGCAGTTCGGAATAAAATGAATAACATGGAAAAGCAGATGAGGGATATTCCTATCAAACTCAAAAACAATGAGAACAACCTAAGGGAACTCACTAAGGAAAGCAGAATGAAGATGGAGGAGGTTACATCTAGCATATGTGCTGCTGCTGTAAACATTGGAAAATGAGCAAATGAGGAAATAAAATCCTTGGAGGGGCCTAGTAAAAGAACTAGACAGAGCTCAAGAAATAAATCAATGCAAGAGGGAGCCAAGTCGGTGGCTACTGCCATTCAAGACACTGCTGTGAAAGGTAAGGAAGCAGTGAAGATGATTTTGGAACTAGAAGAATAAATCCAGGTTCTTTTAGGTGGATGCAATTTTTGGTCTCGTTACCTGGTTTTTTGTATCCTCTTTACTATGGAGTTTCCAGGTCTCTGTAAAACCTAGGGTTTGTCTTTTGATTTTCTTTTTTTATGGTTTCAGGTCCATGTAAAACCTGATTTTGATACTTCTTTGAAGTAGGTTTTAGGTTTCGCCTGTGGACGCTATTGTTTCATCCTTCTCCCTTTGTTTCAGGGTTTTGGGGTCCCTTCAAAACCTATTTTTACCTTAATCTAAAACAATGGATGAAAAAAAAAATTGGCCTCACATGTGCAATCATGTGTTTGACCATGTGGTTAAAAAATTTTAAGAATTTTATGATCAAGAGTTTGATTGGCCTCACTAGTCAAGTGGGTTCTTCACCATTAGGTCAAATTTGTTCTCTACTAAATGGTCAATTTATTACTTTATCATGTTGAGAATAAAATTTTACAAATAGTTAATATTTAATATATCATATTATAACTAAATAAAATTAAGGCAATATATGTATACACAATTATTTTCACTTTATCATTTATTGACACTTTCTATTACAATTTCTTATTGATGAACGAATTTACCTAAGTCCACATCTTAAAGGATGCTTGTGAAATGGGGTGGGAAAGTCTCATGGTTATTTGTAAGATATGTTTCTATTATATACTCATTACACCATTACTACTATCATTTTTGCCTCATCTAGGTCTTTAACCACTTATCCATTTTTTAACTTCTTATTTAGATTTTATAGCTTCCCCAAATCCTATAGTATTAGCCTAAAACGAACCATAAGTTTTATTCCTTTACCTTTCTTGTATTGTATTATCTATCTTGATATAAATTTGAGTGTGTTTTTTGACATTTGTACCATATCAGCCTGGTTGATATCATACTATGTCAACCAACATCTTCTAACTATATCAGTTGGGTTGATACTATAGGCTTATAATTTAGGTTGTGTTGTGTATTATAAAACTATAAATATGGATCATATTTAAATAATATCATATTATATCACACTCATCCACTTTTATTTTTCTCCCACTTATTTACTAAAAAAATATTGGGAGAGTTAGCGGCTTATAACCTTATCTTGGGGAGTCTTGTCTTTTGGTGTCATTGAAGCTCAATAGGAGTCATTGGGAGTTCCTAACTGAGGATATATAGGTCTTCATAAAACTAGTTGAGGTATTCAACTTAAAACATTCTCTTATAGATCTCCACCTTACCCAAGGGGGATATTGAAGCATTGATGGGTCCACCCCAAGGTATATATATATATATATATATATATATATATATATATATATATATATATATATTGCATTATTATTTTATGAATGAATGAATTCATATTCTCATTTATGATTTCTATTTACTAAATAATATATTGTATAAATTGGATTCTTATACTTGCCATATATCACCTTAGGTTACATAGATCCCCATTTTTTTACCATTACACCTTACCCACTTATAACCATTCTAACCCATCCTTCAGTTTATTTTTTACCCCCTTTATAACCATTTAATTTACAACTATTTTAAAAACCATTTAACCTAATTGAGGTATAGTGAGAGTTGTATCCTTGTCTCATACACATAGGATTTAGAACCCTTTCCTCTTAGAATTCTATTTATAAATTAGCCTATGATATATCTATTAATTTCATACGTCCTTACCTGATCATCCAAGTACCACAAAATCTATATGATTGACCTTATTCAAGTCCTATTCTATTGAGACAAGATAGTTGTAGGTAATCCTAACTGATGCATACAATGTTTATCCTTTTTTTGAAATTTTTACCTCCTTTACTTTGATTAATTTTATATCTTTTAGCGTCTTTGTAAAATTTTCCAAACTATAAACTTAATTATATCAATCAGCCTGACGTAATTTTATGTTTGCTTCAATGGTATCATCTAGTGTGATAACATTTTGTGTTTGTATATACTATATTAGGCAGACCAATACATTTTTGTGTGTATAAAATTATATCGACCAACCTGATATAGTTATGTGTCATCACTTTTAGTTTTATAAGGTTTTTACTATAACATCTAAGCTGATACCATTTTTTCTATTTAAATTGACTGCTTCCTATAAATTTAGCTTTCAACATATGTTATTTGTAGTCTTTATTTTCATTTTTTTTCCATACAAATTGTGTTTTGTTTTATAAATAAATATGAGCTGTCATTATGTGCAAAGTGGTTATCAATTTTACATGTGTCATGGTGTCAAGGTCACTAACCCAATACTCAATCCATTAGACAACATTATAAATGGAATTTAATTTCCACATAAATCATAGTATATAAGAAACACTTAGGGATTCTTTTATTTTTTTAGATTTATGAAGCCATCCATATATTTTTTTGTAGTGCACTGGTAAGTGGTTAGCACTAGGAAATTAATCTCAACATACCTCTAAGATGGGACATTATGTCCACAAGTATGTAAAATTCCTTTGTATTTTAATTCCTTCATTGTCATATTCATTATTTAGAACTATATTAGATATCTTAGATCTTACAAATCATTCAAATTCCTTTATTGGTTTATTTCCCTATCTTGATTTTTGTAAATAGTTAGGTTAAATTTTAGCTTGTTTGTCTTACAAAGTATATCAACCAACATATATCATTATGTTATGTTTTTAAACTACATCAAATAGTTTGATATATTTATGCTTTTTTGTAAACTATATTATCCATTCTGATACAGTTTAGTGTGTATTCATGATTACATCGTCCAGCCTAATACACTCTAATTTTACCCTCATTTTTCCAATAGTTTGGCCAACCTAAAACATTTATTTTGCATCATCATATTATATGACCTAGTCTAATATAGTTTTATTTTTCTATTTTTAGTTCCAAAATACATCAACTAGGTCTATACATTCTATTTCCTATGTAATTGGTTTTACTTGCTAGCCCAGTACAATTAGTCTTTTATCTTCCATTATTGAATACATTTTTTTTAGTGTGAAGAGAAAAACCAATATGCCTACATGGAACTAACCAATTCATACAAATTACACCAAAAATTTATGCCTTACAAATATTCCATGAATGAATACCAAGATACAAACAACTTTCATTTATATTCAACTCGATCTAAAAGTTATGAGCCACTTAACAATCCTAAATCACTAGAATATTTCATTTACCCCAATACCATGAGGTGGAGGATGAATTTTATTTTGAGTATATGAATTAAATTGTCATATATATCTATGAGCATCCAAATCATAATGAAAATTACTTTGTACTGATATATCACCTCATGATGGAACCCCATGTGTAAATCCCTCCTTCCATTCCACCTAGTTTCTCAACCAGACATGAGGTAAATCAATATGCCACTTACTCATTCTTCTCCTTGTGTAACATGATAAGTATTACAACTAACATGGAGGGTATTTATTTTATTGGGTCTATTCAAAGTACATACATTAACATCAAAATTAATACCATGTCAACAACATAAAAAAATACTCTCAATATTCTAAATTTCTTCCGAATGCTCTTGATCCTCAAGAAATCATGTCACAAGACATGAGTCAAATAGATAACTTTCAAGATAATAATAATTCCTAGATGATGCAATTGTAAAACATTTTATTTCAAATGTAAAATTTCCCTTAAAAAATCTAGTGGGGTATACAAAATCCAAATGCTTTTACTCCCCCCATTACAAATTCTTAAAATAATACCATTCTATAACTATAATGTCATAATAAATCAATTAAACATATTTAAAATAAACCATTGTCCCTTTAAACTAAAAAAACTGAAATCGTTGGAATCACTCTTGGGTTCCCTATAATGGACCCATTAATCTTATTTTGTATCTTGAATCCTTTGGAAACTTTTATAAATAATGGATTAAGCTAAGCACCTTTACAACTATCGATCCACCAATAAAAACCTTATCCAATGACACTCTAGATTGGTACAATAAACTCAAGTCCAAATCCATCTATATTTTTTAAGACATAGTTAATGCATTAGTTTAGGAGTTTAAATCTAATGATCTACCTGATAATATATTTGAACACATCCTTAATTATAAGAAAACTAATAATTTTAATTCCTAATATTTCATCAAGGGTTGGAAATCCTCATATAACAAATCCAAACATAGCATGTCAAAAGATAAGATCTTCCATTTTTTTTACCAAAACCATTCATCCCAAAATTCAAATTAGAGTCAGGACTCTCTAAAATAAGTGGAGGAATCCCTTGATCAAGATAAACACTGAAACTCTCTCATAATAAAATTTGAGCCTTCCCAACCTAAGTCGAGAACTTTTATGCTTAAGTCTAAACATAAAAATTCCTCTGATGATGGTATCTTAGACACATACAATTTCATGAGAACTATTAATGCTATTTTAATAGGAAGCTCTAACAAAATGACCCTTTCTAAACCTATCAATGCTAGTCCCTTCCAACCTCCTCTTTCTTCTTCATAAGTAAATAATTATGAAATTCATCACCATATTTCCATAGCTAATATTAGGAAACATATTCCTAACCTTTAGCCTAGATAATTAAATTATTCATGACCTAGTGTTCATTGGTATGATTCACACAAAATTTTGTGGTTACATTTAAATTGGGTAAATTCCCATGGGACCTACAAACAACTGAAACACCTTACTTTTAACTTCATACTTGGTTCAAACTTTGATCATGAGGCTATGATATGATAAAAAAACAAGCTTATGATAAGGTAGACAAATATAATGACTCTAAATTCAAGCATGATGTACTTCATAAGATATCACTCACCTTACTATATACTATTCATCTTAACCACAATAAAAAACAACCAAAAAATTAAAATCAACATCTAGTTATTAATGTTGTTGAAACCATGTTTAATACACATTCTTGTAACTATATAGAACACCTAGCTAATATAAACATGAATCACATAGTGAATTATATTGATCCTTATCTTAATCATACTTTTATTATTTAGATCACTTACATAAAATTTCATGTTAACCCTCCACACCATTTGACAAATATCAAATTTGATGAATGATAACCTCCATACTTTTAAATAGCCCAACTGCATTAGATAACATGATGTAGTTTTCTTCCTTCACAATTCTACTATCCAACATGGTGTAGTTCCCTAAATTAATAACTACATTAGATATCCTAACTCATTCTATTTTACCATTATATTTTTTTATATCTATACCATCCAAACTAGTACAATCTCTAGTTTTTGACCTCAGATAAACTACATTGGCCAACATGATACAGTCTATTCCTTTAGCCAATTTTGTTCCTACTATAACATCCAAGATATAATATAATATTTTTAACCTTAATTATATTTTTACTTTACTGACCAAACTGATACAATTTGATTCTTATATCTTTATTCAACCAACTTCATTAGCACCAATGTTGTTATCTTAACCTATCTTAATTATACTAGTAGTGTTGAGACCGCATGCCTTATTTATTAATTAAATTCATTTTAGATATACTCCTTCAACTAATCAGCTTGATAATTCCAAACCTCTTTCATATTTCTATCTATTTCACCTTGGATTTGATGAATAGGAACCCATAGAAGAACTTTCTAGATTCCCTTATCAGATTCTATTCCTTGAGATCATGAAGACTTCCTTACATAATAGAAATAAATTGATGTAGATTTTATTAGATATGATCATTCATTGAACACAATTATGAATAAATAATATACCCTTCCTATTCCAAAGGATATTATTTCACAACAATGTGAATAAATTCCCATCTAGGATGAAAAAATCATAGATTTTTCTCTTTCTTTAAAGTTTTTTATAACTCCCATGATCCTTGAATAAATTATAATTTGTGTGGGTGATCGTAATTTTTTCATAATTGTAAAATATGGTGATATTCATGTAAAATTATGTTTCATTTATGAAGGTTATAACACCTATGTCACATCCTTATAATTATTCAAAACTCTTAGATACTCTCAGTGTAATCCTAAGTCTACCCAAAGCATGTGTCAAGATTTGAATAAATTACAAATGCCTCTACTAGGATGTATTTGGATTATTATCATAGTCCAACCATTACATTAAAATTTAAGGTTATTATAGTTAACTTTCCATTATCAAACAACATATTTCTCAGTTTCTCATAGACTCATTACATGAGGGAATTATCTTTTTGAACATGTTAGTGTGTAAAATTTCCTCATAATGGTGGTATATAAAATATTCAAGGTGGAATTAATCATTGGAATTTTTAATAATTCCAAGAGAATGATGTATTTAAAATATCTACCCTTGAACCCTTTGCCAACATTCCTTTATGAGAATACGAGCTCTTTAATTTTTCCATCAATTTTAATTAATTATAATGGTCAAATTGAGGTTGTTAGAAATATGCCACCTAACCTCTTAGATTATGATGATGATAATACTAATGATATTAGTGTTAAAATAAAAACATAAAACCACCCCTCTAATATCATAGCTCATTTTCCTCCACTGTGACCACTTTCTCAAAATAAGTCAACTGACAAGTTTCATACTTATGTAGCTATGCCTAAGAAGCCTACTTACCATTCTTCCTCTAGTGAAATAGTTATCATATCTCTTAATATTGATTTTACTACCACATACTTTGGTGTAATTTATTCCCTTAATTACCCATACTTATCTAGTTGTGCAAAATATGAGGATGTGGAAGTCTTTCATTATTATTCTTCTCTTCATTGTTCTTAAGAGTAAACTAAAATTTATTATAGAATTAATTTATTAGACATTAGTTTCCATCATTTTGATTTACCTAACAGTAATTCTCCTTTTATTGAATTCCATAAGTTTAATATGAAGTGAATTCTAGCTTCTACCATGCATACCACATTTGTTAATTCTGAGCCACTGCAGAGCACGCTTTAAGATAGATCTATGGTTAGACCATACCAATTTTTCTGGTTTTATGATCCTTCTAGCTCATTTATTATAGAGATGTTGGGACACTAATTTAAATCAAACTAAGGTTGACTAAAATAAAGAAGCATCACCATTTTTTAATTTTCACTAATTCTATGGTAACTCATAGAATGAGTATAGAGAATACCAGAGATTTTTTAAATAAAACCATTTACTTGAGTCTAACACTCTATCATCTGAGTTTGATGATTTTTTTGATAAATTTCCATATATATCCTAGTATGATTCTCCACCTAGGTCAAACATAGTATGACACCCATCCACCCAAGAAATAAAATCATATTACCATTTTTAAAAGGTATCTCATCATTCAATTAAAGAGTGTATGCCCTATAAGATATTTTTAGCATAATAAAATCCACAAGACCTAATACTTGTTATAAATAGTTGATCAACTTGGTCTATTACTCCTAGGTGCATTTACTTATTACATGGAATTAATACATTCTTTAACCCATTGTCAAATTATGTGGTAGTACTTAGATGTGATTTTTCCTAAAGTAGCTCAACTTTACAGTATATTGAGCATACTACCACCAAATATTACACTATTGTATATCCCCAAACATAGGGATGTTTATTATGTTTGAAAAACGTGCACTACACATCATATAAATAGGTGTAGATATATCTAACATAGTTTTGATATTTTTCAAGCATTTCACCTCTAAATTCACAAAATTACTCACATAGTCCAATTAGAATGGAGGAAAAACCTCCACTATGACTAGATCCATCCAATATATCAAAGAATGTATGTGACACAATTCCATAGGTTCATCACATTATGTTTTTTCACTAAGAGTCCCCATAAACTCTTCCTTATAGCATGCCTATTTTTTCCATATACTTCATGCACTAAGAAGTCATAGCATGACTCTTAAATATATTAGAGGAGACTATGATTAGAGTCAGATATCAACTAAAATAGGCCTTATCAGATGTTATAGATGATGTAAGTTAATATCTTTCATAATATTTGAGAGAAAATAATTGAGTCATTTAATATTCTTCACTTTGTCATATGAGTGGATTTAATTTTGTTATTATGTTTGTGTGTGTGTGTGTGTGTGTGTGTGTGTGTGTGTGTGTGTGTGTGTGTGTGTGTGTGTGTGTGTGTGTGTGTGTGTGTGTGTGTGTGTGTGTTATCATATTCATCTAAATTTTTAGTACTTTAATTTTTATCATGAATGCCTTGTTTATATCATTTACAATGATTTTACATTCAACCTTTACTTCCTTGGTGGATTTTAAGTATCACCTTTGGGTTTTTTACATCATATTTTTACCATTTCTTCATTTTTCTCAATATCCTTGTGATTCATTGGCCCATTTTTTTATTCCCCCTCCATTGGGATGACTTCTCATATCAATGCTTGTGTTACATCCCATGTAGGTTATTTGGATTAATGTAGTCTAGATTATATTAATGTAATAGATTTTCTAATGGTTATTCAACATTAACCTATACATATATTTACTCTTATTTTGGACACTATTTTATGGATTATATAAATACTCAGTCTTGTAGACTTGGAAAAATCAAACCTTGGTTGTTCTTCTCAATTTAGGACATTTATTGCTTTATAAAATCTCACATCTACTCTATCTTATGCCCCTTGTCTTGTCTCTTAGTTTGATAAATATTATTTTTATGACATAAATGCTCTATCTTTCCAAGAATTCTTAAAATATTTTTATCTTCCACCTCTACAAGTTTTGAGTTTGTACCTACTTTCCTTCCCCCTTGACACTGGCATCAAGGACAAACACCTACGTCAACACTATTATCTTTCCCCAATGTAATTGTCTAGTACCCTAAAGTCATCTAATTTTCAAATTAAATTCATCCTAATGGTTTACATAAGTACTTTAATGTGAGTTACTTCTCTAAAGGGATTGATATAAATACAAGATCAACCCTCTTTCATTACTCACCCAGAAACTTCTTACCTACCCACCATACAAATTACAAAAGGCAAAGCTTCCCTATTTTTTCTATTTACATATCATTCATAGGGACAACATAAACACAAGTCTAAAGTATTGAAGAAACAACCCGAGCTATATTTTCCAATTTACAAGCTATGTCATTTTTGTACATTCTTTGCACATATTACATGATTCACACATAAGCCAGCATAGGGGAGAACTAAATCAATTTAATGCCCTCTTCAAAGTATTATATATGTAGGAAATCATCATTTATAGAGTGTTATTTGGGGTCAAATCAACACCATGTGCCAACTAACCTATTTTCCCCCAAAGTCACCATGAAGATGAATAACTAGGGTTTTACAAATTCATACTAAGTGATAGTCCATGACCTAGATATGAATACACTAAAGTGAAGATGATGTCAAACCCATAAGCATATAGGTGGTTGTATCCTTTTATAATAAGTATTATGTATAAGTTCCTAGTGTTAGGTTCAAATAATATCATCGATATAATTGTTTCAGGGTGATGCTAGTGTCCACAACTCCAGAAACACTTAATCTAGAATTTGATGACTATTCTAGAATTGTCTTCTAGTTTTATTCCTACATATTCAACATCTACAACTACATAAATATCATAAAAATATAAGTAAATTATTTTTTTGTAATTTCCATATCTATCATAGGTGTACTTACTATTTTTAGCCTATCTCAATTTAATGAATTCAACATTTATTTATATCTAACTTTAGCACCCAATTGGCCTAATTTAGAGATATTTTATCATACTTGTGACATAATATATATTTAAACATTTAAAATTAGATATATATAATATAGAAACCAATTTAAGGTTAAAAATTTGGTGGACATGATGTGAAAATATTACATTTAATGATCCTCGATAGGAATCAGGTTCACAACCTAGTGATCACCATAAACATAAAATATTTACTAGTAACAAAAAGATATTAAATATATATGAAAGAATAAAAAAGGAGATATAAAAGTGTAATTTAATATAAAATCATAAGAAGTACATATAAATTAAACATTGTGACACAAATTTACAAAGTTGAATATAAACACAAAGCCTTCATAAATTTAGAAGTTTGAATATGATAAAATAATTTCATATTCAAATATGATTTCACAATAGGGGTAAAACCCTATTTATAGTAAAATACCAAGGGAGGTGAATATTTTTAAAATAGCACATCCATCCATCCTGATAAAGCCAATTAATTAAAACATTTGGTAAGTATTAAATAACCATAATAATATTATTTATTTTCATAAGGCTTACACCTCATGTTATTAAATAATATATTATTATTTAATTAATTAATTACCAATGTAAGCTAAGGGTTAATAACTACCACTTAGACATTAATTTTTTTAATACTCCCCCTTAATGCTAAGTGGGGATAGATGTCATAGTCACCTCAAACATAAGAATTATACTATGTACACAATTAAAGGATTAAAAAAACTTCATCATGCCAAACATCACATTTTGAAATAAAATGAATTATAATCCATAAAGTACTCCAGAGTAAGTATAGGCTAGCATGATCATGAAATGATATCTCATAGCTTCTCTTTAATAATCATCTAAGCATATTTGGAGCCTTTTATAACATAAGGAACTCTATTATAAAGTATGTTTTTAATGTATTAGCGTACAAATTTGAAAATTCCAAATTAATTTTAATCAAATCACATTACTTACACATAAAGTTTACAATTCTTTACAATGAGAATAAAAGTAGAAAAAGAGAAGAAACACATGGTCATTAGGAAGTGGTATTTTCATACACACTCTCCCTCAATGGAAACTCTGAGAAGCCCATCATTGCACAAATTTGACAAAACTTGATAACACCAAGTAGTTTTATAAAGATATCTACCATTTTTTTATTTATAAGATATAAATATAGATCAATATCACCATTGAGGAATTTATCTAGGATAAAATGCACATGAACTTCAATATGTTTAGTTCTTTGGCACTACACTAGATTTTTTACCAAAGGTATACAAGTTCACTTATCATAATGAAGGATGGTACTATGAAAAACATCTAAATTAATTTCTTCCAAAAATATTCACATCCACATAGCTTCTTTGGCAACTTCCATAGCACTTTTGTACTCTACTTCAGTAGAAGAAATAGATATAGTAGGTTGTTTCTTGATGTTCCAAGTGATATCACCTGCACCAAATTTAAAAACATATACAATAGTAGATTTGTGGTCTATAATATCACCATCATGGTTAGCATCATAATAACCATATAATTTAGCATTATCAATGGAAGAATAAAATAAATAAAATTTATTTTTTCCTTTGATATAACAAAGAATTTGTTTAGCTAATTTCTAATGAACCAAATATGGATCCTACATAAATATAGAAGCAACACCAACAACATATGAAATATCTGACCTAGTAATGATAGGATAAATCAAACTACCAACAATGTATCTATATAAAGTAGGGTTAGTTTTTTCACATGCAAGTTTTAGATCAAGTTTAACACTAATTTCAATAAGATACAAAATGATACAAAATGACTAAATCAGTCATTTTAAACATTTGACATATATATATATATATATATATATATATATATATATATATATATATATATATATATATATATATAGATCACCAGTAATCAATAAATCATCAATATATAATACAATTACAATTAAATGACTATTTTTAACTTTAAAAAAGAGATCATTATCAGAGTAAAAATTAGAGAAAACTAATTTTTTTAAAAAAGAATTAATTTTAGAATACCAAGTTTAAGGAGCTTATTTTAAACCATACAAATATTTATTTAAATTTCATACATAATGTTCTTTATTAGAGTCAATGAAACCTTTAGGTTGAGTCATGTATATTTTCAATTCTAAATCACCATTTAGAAATGCATTCTTCGCATCCATTTGGTGGATAACCCAACCATTTTGGGCTGAAAGATCAATAAGAAGTCTATTGATACTCATTTTTTCTACAAGAGTAAAGGTTTGAACATAGTCAATCCTAGTTTTTGAATAAACCCATGAGCAACTAACCTAGCTTTAAATTACTTGTATTTAGATAACACATAAGCTTTATTTTTAATAAAAAATGACCAAATAATTATACTATAATCATTAATAAAATTAATATAAAACAAATAAATATTAAGATATACAAATTCAATTAAGTCATAACATCACTGTGAATCAATTCGAAAGGATGTGAGGAATTTGCATCATGATTCTTCTGAAAGGGGTTAGTATGTTTCTTATCATATAAACAACCCTCACAAGTTTCATGATGAGAGGGGATAGAAGGAAGTCCAAAAATAAGATTTTATGCAAACATGTCATGTAAAATTATAAAATTAACATGTCCCTTTCATGCCATAATTGAGATTTGTTTTTACTATGTGATGAAAGAAAACATGTTGAAAGAGAGAATATATATAAACCATTAATTTAAACACCTTTAATAATTAATAAACAAGACTAATTTATAATAGACCAATTATCTTTAAGAAATTTTATAATTAAATTATTATTTATAAGTTGATAAAAAGATATAAAATTCTTTTTAAGCTTAGATACATAGAAAACATCTTTTATACTAACATTTGAAAACATTGCTTTTCCTTGTTTAGTTACTTCTAAAAAAGAATTATCTTCTAAGCGAATTATTTCATATATATATTTTTTTCAAATCACATAAAATATTAGATAAGTAATTCATATGGTACAATTAACTACTATCTAAAATCCACTCATTTTTATTTAAAGCAAATAAAGTAGCATATAAAGCAATAATATTTAAATCTTAATTGTTATTCTGATTAGGGTTTTGATTCTTCTACTTATTTTGATTATAATTATTCAATTTTTTATTTTTATAAGATTTATTGTTAATTTTATCCTTTTTTAAATATGTTTCCATTCTATGACCAAATTTACCACACAAATAGCAATTTATATTAAACTTAGGTTTATGATTCTTATTACTAGATTTATTATTCCCATATTTATCTTTAGCAAAATTAGGGTTATATTTTTGGTTTTTTAGTGTTATATAAAAAATTATTAAAGTTGATAATTACCTAATTGGAATTATATTTAGAATAAAAATTGGTCATAACTTGTTATTATTGAATCAAGAGATAAGACAAGGTGATAAGGTCAGGGATATCTTGCTTAGTTTAATACTTAGAATTTAAAATTAAAATAAAATTTCTAAAATTTTCATGAATATTTAAATGAATGATAAAATAAATAAATTTATCCTAAATAAAATCATAATTACATCAATCTAACTTCATATTAATATTTTTAGTTTTAACAAGAAAATCCACAACTTTCTCATCACCTTTCATAGGTGCAATTAGCAATTCAAGGATTAGCTTAATAATATTAGAGAGATGAGTGACCTCATGCATGAATTTAAGTATTTTAAAATCGTCACTATGATACTCTTGATTACGAATGTGGAGAATGAATTCATCCTTAACACTCTATAAGATAATGGACATAGGTCTCTATTAATTCTATTGAAACACATTGGTAAGTTAAAGGGTCACATGTCATCTATAAGGGGTTTCATCATTCCTAAAAGTAGAATTCCATAAATTTCAAGCCATAAATTTATCTTTAACATGAATTTTCCATATATTATAGTTATTTATATTAAGCATTTGAAATTTATCTAAGGAAAAATGTGGCGAAGCCATAGCTTCCCTTGAAACAAGATAGTAAACATATGCTTAAAATAAAATATTTTAGTGTGAATTTTAACTTAATTTGATATTAAAAAAAATTTTGAAGTGCAAACATTAAATAATTATTGAACTTAGTGCTATACAAATTAAAAAATTATGAAAGATTGTGGCAAATTAGGGTGTCATAAATGTCATAAAAATACACTAATATATGAACAATTTTAAGAAAGTAACATTTTTAGTGAGTTTTTATACTATTTTTTAATATAAATTAAATTAAAAGTGTAATTATACTTAATTAAAAAATGAGATGACAAATAATGCAAAAAAAAAATTAAAATTGCACAAAATTAGGTGTCGAAAGAGTTGGACTTAGAATGACCACCTAGACACTATTATTTAAAAAGTTATAAAATTAATAGTATGAGGTTCAAAAACACAAAATGTACCACGTAGATGTGTCCAAAAGGTCCTTAAATTTAAGGATTGACTAATTACAGGACTATGCTTGTCAAAACATTCAATAGGTCAAAAGTTGAATAAAGGTTGACAAGTTAACTAAGGTTTTGAATGTGTGAAAAAAATTGCACACAAACCAAAAAAAATTTAATTAAATTAAATTTTATCATATTCAAAAATAAAATTTGATTTTGGGGGTTTTGAACACTGGACCACCCAAACTAAATTTTTTTAGCACAATAAGGTCCACCAGTCCATCTAACAATCATGTTATTATTTAGCATGCACTATATTATATTTAAACACTTTTTTATCTGATTTCTAATAATAAAAATATATAAATAAATAAATATTTACTATGCATGTAAAATAAATAGTAAAAAATATCACTTCTTTTGATTTTTTTTTTAAAATGGCTATCTCCAAAGTGGGACCCATGGGTGGCTAACATGGAAAATTTTGAATTAATAAATAAATTATTTTTTAAATAATATTTTAAAATTTATAAATAAATGGCATACCTATAGATTCCTATTTATGTTGCTCCAAGGGAAGGAGATAAGTTCACAAAAAAAAAAGAATATGCCTTTATAGACCTCCAAAATTTGTCGATCATCCTAATTTTTGTTCTTGAAGATGAATGAAAATTAAAAAAAGAATTTTGGTTGAGTATTGAATTTTTCCAAGCTCCTAGAGTGTATAATGGCACCCTACATAGGTAAAAAAGTTTAAAGTATTATCAAGCTCTAAAAAATATCTCAACCTCCTTAAATATGCATTAAGATTGCTATTTAACGACAATTGGGCCTAAAAATATTTGAAAAAAATGAATTTCTTTACCAAGCATGGGTCATACACTTGCACCACATGGAGGAAGGAAGGAATAAAAAATATTGATTGATTTGAATGAGTATTGGATCAGTTTGTTTTGAATATAGGATGTTTAATTCACCATAAATGGCTTCCTTCCAGATTTGAATAGATTTCTTCCTCTCTAAAAGCATACTAGGTTAATGGCATCCCATGCTTTGAATAAAACTATTTAAATAAATTAATATATCAAATATTGATATTTAATTCAATATAATTTGCTTTCCAATTTTCTACGCTTTAGAGACTCTAATTTTATGATAAGAACTCAAATATATATATGCGATATTCACATAAGAGATCTAGAAGTGTAAATGAATAAAAAAAATATAATGATCATAGATTAATTGAATAGTGTGACATAGAGTTACCATGGGAAAACATTACAGATATAAAACCCACCAGAATATGATATTCAATTAAATGAAAAAATATGCACCCCAATCCAAAGCCTTCCCTTATCACTTCTTCACATAAGCCTTCACAAGTTTCATAGGTTGAGTACAATAAAATAATTTTATATTCGAATATGATTTAACAATAGGGTTAAAACCCTATTTATATTGAAATACCAAGGTAGGTGACCATTGTAAAAATAATGAGTCCATCCATCCTAATAAAGCCAATTAATTAAAATATTTGGTAAGTATTAAATAACCATAATAATATTATTTAATTTCACAAGGTTTCAACCTTGTGTTAATAAATAAAATATTATTATTTAATTAATTAATCATTAATGTAATATAAGGGTTAATAATTACCACTTAGACATTAATTACTCTAATAAGTCCTTTGTAAGGCCATTCTAAGAAAGAACCAAAAGTGAAAATGACATATAACACACATCCTCCATCACATTATGGGCACCCATTATTTGGGATGATTGGTACTTATACACTCCATATACCTCCAATGGTTTAGATACCTATTAATTTTGATGATATTGAGATCAAGGATGATGACTCTGATCTTCATTCTTTGTTCATTTGGGCATACCTCGATAAACACCTTATATGAAATATTATGATTAATAATCGTCCAAGTGAGAATGTTTGCACCATGATATTGCTTACACACTTCAGTTATAATCCACATGATTTTCATCCTTCTACTAGATTAGTTATAGTATGCAATGGGATCTCTAAGAAGGTTCTTAGCAGGATTGACCTACATTTATAGGTTGGTCCCACACAAATAACTACTACCCTTTCAATTATACCTTCCATGAGAATATTTGATATGTTATTTGGAAGACCTTGTATCTATACACTTCGATTAGTACCTTCTAAATCACATGGCTGTGTTAAATACATTTATGTCAATCGGGTATATATAGTTTATGGAATACCATATGATCATTCTTTTAAAGAAGATAAAGTTATGCCCAAGTAGCTAACTATATAACCTACTAAGGTTAATCCACCATAAAAGGGTGATCAATAGGCAATTCCCTTTACTAAGTAGTCAATACTTGAGACACCATTAAAATAGAGAATACAATGGATTCCATGAAATCCCCATATTATATTATGCAACATGTTTTGATATCCAAACCACCTACACATGTTCCTATTACTACTATTCCAAAGAGACCATAAATAATTCAACAATGGGTTCCATGAACCCCTACTTATATTCCTCCTACTATTTATCCAAGACCATAGAGTCTTATTTTACATATAGAGAGCATCACAAATACTACAATGATAGATATTACACCCTTCCATGTTCCTTAGAAACATCACTAAATTATTACACAAGGTTCATAATGAGGAAATGTCTATGATTTCCCTTTGGATGGGATCATAGGATATCCTTTATTTTTCACATTCTAAAAATACCAAAAACATATAAAACATTCAAAAATCCTTAAAAAACAATCAACACCTACATGTTCTATTCGTTTCTTATCATCTATGTGTTAGCTTCATGTTAATGGGTTGCATATAATTTACTCCTACATACACATGTGTGTTATGATTCTATGTGAGTGTGATATAGGAATACACAAATACATGATATATTTCTATTTTAGATGTTGATTATTTTCTCTACTCATTTCCTGTGGACATTTGGTACATCTACATCTATTATCATGATACTTCTAGGTTATATCATTTTATGGTCACTCTACATTATCATGTTTTGAGCTCATATATGTACTTACACATGACTTTATCCATGATTATATATTTCATAGGGTACTTGATATTCTATGAAATTAATGTTTTTTGCTAACATATTTGGTCCATAGGATACTATGACATGTTTCTGTTGGTTGCTTATGTTTTCCTTTATGCACTTCCTTTAGTGTCTTACCTTTCTATTATCTTTCTTATTTGAGATTTTTAATATGAGCCTTTATTGTTATCCCTCATTATTACATGTGATTTATTTGAATTTTTAATATATCATAATTATTGTATGTAGATTTTAATATGTCATCCTTTCTTTTATGAACATTTGACTAGGTCATGTCCCTTTGATTGTGTAGCATTTGAACATGCCCCTTATTTTTAGTCTCCTTAAAAATTTACCTTTGACTTAATTTTGAGTGATATTGTGTGTGTGTTTGATTTTATTTTTGAGCTTATAATATTAATATCTACTCATTTCTATGATCCTTATCATGTATATTAGGCCTTCATGGGATCACATTATTTTATGCATTGTAATGATATATTTACCTAGACATCCCATTCTATATGTTACATGGTTATATTCATAGATTATATAGTTGTCTTATCATTTTAAGGTGAGATAAATACCATTTTATATTCTTACCTCACATCAAATGGGAGCATATCAGTGTGATCATGGCATAGAGGCATGTTCTCCACATTTGGTATAGTTTTCAGATTTAGTGGGGGCATGCTTTGGAAGCATGTTCTCCACACTTACTTAGTATTTGGTACTTATAAATTTTTTATGATTTAATAGGGGAATGTAATATATGCATGTATTATGCACATTATAACTTTATATTCAAGATGGGCATGCTTTAGAATCATTTTCTCCACACTTATTCAATATTCAACATTTGCCTATTATAGTGGGGGCTTGTTTTTGAAACATGTCCTCCACATTAGTACTTATTTCATTTTTTTTGAGTTATAAATATATAATGTGGGAATGATTTAGAATCATTTTCTCCACACTTACACAATTTTAAAATTAGCCAAAACACATAGTTATATAATTCAAATTCATAGTTATGGTAGATTTATATACATTGTTACCATTATTATACAGAGATTTAACATGAGACATATCTAAGGTGCATATGATATGAAATGTGCAATTAATATTGAACAACCCAAATTAGATTCATATTTCAAAACACTCTCAGGTACTATAATCACCCACTATGATTTACTTTTATGTATTTATACATAGGATGTAATTTTATAGACTATATTAAGCTAATCTAATATAGTAGTTGGTTAAATTTTGTTATGGTTGAAGTGATTAAGTCACTTGATATTTCCATGTTTTTGGGTTGGAATTAATTATATCATCCAACCTTACCAATTTGATTGTATGAGTTGAATTTTTTCACTCATGCTCTCTAAGTTAAAAATATGATTGGGTTTCATGGTTGAGATAATCTCAACTACCGAGTGGAAACTCACCTTTTATCCAAGGTTAGGGGCATGTGCCTTCCAATATCTCTCTCTATATATCCTTAGATATATGCACTTTATATATTTATATATATTTTATTAATATATGTTTTAGATCCTTATAATGATACATCTTTCAAATCAACTTTCCAATAGGCAAGGCAATTACATCAATACACATGTGTACTCTTAAACCTTGCTCTTTCAATTTAATTTTTTTTGAATAATTTAAATTCCATATTAAATGCATTAATTATGTACTAAAAAATGTTATTGGTTATAAGTATTTATTCAAAAAAACTCAAGTTGGAGTCAAACAAAGGCAAGGTTTGTTATACACACCTAGGTACACATTATTTTCCTTTAAACTAGCAATTTTATTACTAGACTAAAGGAGGGAATTTTTACACTATTTTATCGATTATATAGTACCTCAGTATTGTATAGTTAGAAAAATTATAAATTGTCTATTATTCCTAGTTCTAGACATTTCCCACTTTTCAAAGTCTCACATCTATTATATCTTAACTTAAACCTTATTTATGCCTCTTAGTTTTAGACCTTTCCCACTTTATGAAGTCTTGAATATACTCTATTTTGTTCCTTTTGGATTATATTTTGGTATAAATATTATTATGTTGATGACCTAGACACTCTATCTTTCCCCAAATTCTTAAAACCTACTTATCTTCCACCTTTACAAGTTATGAATCTGTACCTACTTGCTTGCTCCTTAGACACTAGCATCTAGGACATGCACTTGCATTGATGCTAGTGTCTTTCCTTGACGCAAGTTATAGTACCCTAAAGTCATATAATTTGAAAATTAAATGTATAATAATTCTTTGCATAAGTTATTTAATGTGATTTTCTTCTCTAAAGGTATTTATATAAATACAACATCAAGCCTCATTCATTCTTCACCTATAAACTTCTTACCTACTCATTGAGTAACTTTACAAAGTCATTAAATAAAGCACTCAAGTGAGAAAAATTACTTATTTTATCCTATTTCCATATAATTCAAAAATATGTTACAAACATATGTCTGAGGTACAAAAGGAGTATCCCAAGAGTTATATTTTCCAAGTTATAATCTAGGTCATTGTTGTAGTTGGTTTGCACATATTTCACGATTCACACACAAGACAACATGTATGCAAGAGCTAAATCAATTTAAGGCCCTCTCCATAGTATTGTATATATAGACAACACTCATCAACATAGGGGTATTTGGGGTTAGCTTGACATTGTGTGTCCACAAACCCATTTTCCCTAGGATTACCATGAATATGAAGAACTAGGGTTTTAAAAATTCATAAGGAGAGAAAATCCATGATCCAGATCTAAATTTTCAAGAGCAAAGGTGAAGTAAAATTTAAAAGCATCTAAGTGGTCACATCCTTTTATAGTAAGTATTTCATATAAGACACATGCATCAAGTTTAAATAGTATTGTCAATGCAACTATCCCAAGATGACACTAGTGTCCATAGCTCCAAAATCACTCAATCCAAAATATGATGATTATTATAAAATTATCTTCTAGTCTTCTTCTTGCATGTCCCAGATCTAGAACTAAATTATCATGAGAACAAGATAAGTGCATTACTTATTTTTCATTTCCATATCTATCATAGCTATAATTATATTTTTATCATATATTAGTTTAATTAATCCAACATATGCTTATATCTAATTTGAGCACCCAATTGGCCTTCTTTAGAGATAGTTTCTCATCCTTGTGTCATAGCCTATCTTTACCCATTTAACCCTAGATAAATAAAATATAGAAACCAATTTAAGATTAAACACTTATAGTCTATATTAAATCAATTTTTGATGTTTCCTTCCATATCCTCTATGATATATTATTTATGATTCATTGATGGTGTATATGTATTTATAGTATCAACAAATTTGATATTGATTAAGTTTCCCAATACTAGGATCGAATCCCAAGATTTAAACCCCCATATAGATATAGATGATATATATATATATATATATATATATATATATATATATATATATATATATATATATATATACATATACATCATGTGAGTCCATCCCATCCACCCTCTATCCTTTATGGTGCACTCACTTTGGATCTTGACACATAGGGGAGGATGTCAATGCTGAACTTCTCTAGTTACATGACTATCATCTTTTCATATGAAATCATATTCACTTCCAAAGCATTGTTATTCATAATTGTGTTTATATATAGGCTTATTCATCATTTTATCATTAATTTTACATTGAAATATCTTCTATGATTCCCATATATCCCTTTCCCATTTCACTTGAGGTGCATGTAGCTTAGTATTAAGATTGCACACTTCTACATGGGGAAATTCTAGGAGTATTCAGGTAACATGGTATTAAGGTTATCATCTATAGTAGACAAACATAATATCTCTTGTGTTAGTTATTTATGTCACCCATGTTTAGTATTTCCAAATACATATGGGTGAATAATAGAAAAATCCAAAATAATTACAATATAAATATAATAAAAAGGAAAATTCCATCTAAAAAGTCAGATAACACTAAAATATGTGATTTTATTTTGCATATTTCCTATTCCAATCAAGGTTCAAACTCTATATTTATCCTAAAGATATATCCAAGGACCATTTAGGTATGGTAGGCTAGTAGACTGGGATAAGAGGTATCATTGTGTGTGTGTGTGTGTGTGTGTGTGTGTGTGTGTGTGTGTGTGTGTGAGAGAGAGAGAGAGAGAGAGAGAGAGAGTGTATATTTACATTTATAATGCTACCTACTTTCTCACATAAGTACCCAATATTCATGGTAGGTTGAGAGATCTATAAGGGGTCCTAAAAAACATGGAAAATGTTATGGTAAGGAAAGATAGTTTTACTTTTCATGTATTTACCCTTCACGGTATAATATATAAAATTAATTTTTTAGACTAAGTTTTTGCTTTTTAGGTTTATTTTCATAGGTCCTTGATGTCTATAGTTCTTTTCCTTGACCACTTATCTAGAGTTTCTCACCTCTGATAAGGTTTTCTACATCACCTATGTGTAACCTTAAATCCTCATTTTAATCGTATATTTATTAATATCACCTTTATGGATATCTCTTTAAACTGAGCATGTTCACTCTTATCTGAATTCAAATTTTCCTTTTCACCATCACTTATGATGAATTTTGGATTTTAATATATGATTTACATTATAATACCTTGTCAAATTAACTAATAATTCATCACATATGCCCATAAGATTTTTTATCTACACCATATTCATCATCATAGTTATGTCTTCATATGGTTGTGCTCCTCATATCATGTTTTAGAACAAAACATGATTTTGAGTTTTGAGTCATTTAAGTCTTTTAATTATATTTACATCATGTTATTATTTGATTTTTATGGACTTAAATTATCTTACATATAAGATTTTATTTATAAACATATTTTATTTATTAATGTTATATTTTTAGTTGACTTGACTTTTCTTACATTCTAGATAACATTTTTACAACCATTTACATTTTATTTGTGTTTGATTTTAGTTAAATTTTATTGTCTTACATGAGATGAAATTTTTATTTTTACATATATTTGTTTGATTACCTTTTTTTAATTTCTTACATTGAATATTTATCTTTTTGCTTACAATTTTTTACATTATTTTCTTTTCAATTTATTTCATTTTTAACATTTTAGTTTTTTTTCTTTTTCACCATTCATTTCCTTACATTTTATAGTAGAGAATAAAACCTAAATAATAATATATACCCTTTTCCCATAGCATGATATCAAAAACATTAATTTGTGCTAGAAATAAAATAACCCATACATCATATTCATATATGTAGATAGAAACACATGAGCCAAAAAAATATATCTATATATAAAATAAGTACATCTTAATACACCACGGTACATAGAAAACATATTAAAATATAAAATAAGATCTACACATGTTTTCCACATTTAACCCCTTAGGGTTAGGGGACACACTCTTCATGAAGGATATAGATCTAGATGTATGTAAAATCCACCATAATGTTTGGGCCTGCAATTGAATTCCCTCGACTTGTCCTAATAGTTGAGAAACATGTGCCTAAAAATATCTTACTTATTTGATAATATCAATATGGGTGTCCTCTCTATGGCCAAATATTACCATTTTATTTCCTCTCTTTATTCCATCCATGTTATCAACATCACCTAAATAACAGCCTACTCATATTACACAATCTCCTTGACAACCTCTCATACCAAGTGAAACTAGTCAAAATGTTCTCTGATAGCTACCATGGGATCATGAATTCATATGGTGTCATGTTGAGGAATAATGGGGTATAAATTATCATGGTTGGTAGCCTCAAATTCCTCCATCATGTTTCCTTTACCACTATCACATTTAAAAAATATAAACCATCTCAACATCAAATATCTCACATATATATCAAAATCTAAAGTAAATTTATCACCGATACCTAACATGTATATATCTAACCCCTAAGAAATTAAATTGATAACATAAAATCAAAAACATATATTTATTGACAATAGTTCCATTGTCATAGTTTCCTAAGACATGAGTTTTTTCACAGTTGCATCCTAGTGAAAAGTATCATCACCTCCTTAATGGGACCATTATATCCAATCAACCATCTCTATCCACTCATCATTTTATGGTACATATATCTATTATAATTGTGTGATAATATCTATGATGTATTTAAGGCATGAATCCTACATGTACACATCATCCCTCCCCATGCACTACTTATTTCTAACTCCATCATGGTCTCACCACCATTAGTTAGTGAAGTCTCACTACAAGCACTGTAATAGACAACCCTTGTCTTCCCACTCTTAGTAGTTTCCACACATGTATATCACAATTTCATAGGACTACGAAAGCTATCACTGAGTGTCCAGGGCCAAATTAAATAAGGACATGGTCACAAGGTTTTGAATCTATCCAATACATATACTATTTAGTAATCTATATCTAACCCCTCACTTATACTTTGGTTGGAAATGAGATGTGAACTCGTAGTACCTATATACATCATGCATGTGATTTAATATTTTCATATGGTCTCCAAGGCTGGTGCATATAGGATTGTTTATAAAACATCATCCTACACCCAACTCCTCGCTTATGGGAGGAAATTATATATAACATCAGGAAGTATCACGGTCTATACATCAATAAAATATAATATATCCAATTTAAAAAGTGTATGATTGGGACCATATTATGATACCCTTTACTCAAAATTTAATAAAAATTATGAAATAGCTACACACATATCATTGATCCTGTGTAAAAAAGAGTTCCCTACTCTATCATCTAGTAGCACACAAATATAATATATAGTAATATGACCTCATAAAAATTATAACACAATTAATGGGTGGTTGTAAACATGATCAAGGCCTTTCAAATTTCTAAAAATATCAATTCGATAATTTTAAACAATTATAAGATGAAAATTCACTCATTGTACATGTCTGATCTAGTATCCCACTAGGCTAGTTCTCATCTCTCATATGTAGTGTCTATAATATTACACACCATAGGTGTGCCCATGATATTTAACTACAAGATAAAACATATTTCCTCAAGGTGATACCATCCTCAATGGTATCCCCATCCACTACCAATTGGATTGTATCATTGAGCCTCTCCCATTACCCTAGAAACATGGAAATTGGATATGATCTTAGAGGCACCCAACACATGTGCATAATACCTATAAGGCCTAATTTAATATTTTATGCTTGATATAACATTAATAGTATTTACAATATATTTTACAACCATATCATATTAAGGCACTACCACAATCTTTATTTCCTCTAAAAAAAAGCACAATCATATTTTGATCCAAAAATTTAAAATCATAACTAAAAACCAACATCAAATATAAAAATTAAAAAATTTCTCATTTTTCTATTGCATCAACTAGGAACCCACTACATTGGCCATATCCGATTTTTTTTATCTCACTACCCATATCCTATAGTGCCAACCAACGAAAATTTTAAGTTACACTAGCCATATCCTATGATATTCTCCAACACTTCATTATATTGTATTTACTATCTACTAATCCTAATACATCATCCATACACTATGTTATTGGTCATATTTATTATTTTTATTATATAAACTATATGCTAAACTATACATGTCATTATTATCTTTTAATACCACTAGCCATACCCCATGGTATTATCCCAATATGCCAATTTTATACTACAACAACCACACCTTATGGTATTGGCCATAAATTCACCTAACTAATGTTTTTGCTTTCAAAACACACCATAATTCTTCAAATAATTAGGGAACCATCACCACTGGAAAGACACCATCCATGAAAATCAACTTTATATCTAACACTTAGCATAGAAGTGGAGTTATGACCTCCTAATTTGCATTTGAAGCTTAGCTCTACTATCTCTCTTAGCTCTCTTAGCATTCTCTAGGGGTCATCTCAATATTAATGCCCTTCAAGCTCCCAAAACCTATCCCATCTTCTCTATCTTGATCATGAAAGTAAGTTTCATGTTTTTCTCTTCAAATGAAAACTCACTTTAAGGGAACTTATCCCACTTGTTAGTTTTTTGAAATAGGCATTTGTACCTTCCTCTAGTCTCTTAGTTTCTCTCGAGTGTGATTTTGGTTTCCATGCCATTTAATCCTATATAACCTACTCCATATTATTTATTAGTCCCATTTGATCAAGTTTTATGCTTTATACTTCTCTATTTGATTACTCCCAGATCCCTACTTGGTACTTTCATAATCTCACTTTTCAAGTGAGAAAAACTTGTAATTTCTCCTAGTTTATTATTTTTCTTAATTTTTATCATGCTCTATTCTAATCAATATTTTTAGGGAGTATTTTCACTAAAATTTAAAATATTTAGGACCCTAGACCTAATTAGGCTTCTAGATCCTAGTTAGGTCTTGGGGAGTACTTTTATTAAAATTTAGTTTTAATTATACTTTAAAGTCCTTATTTGGTATTAGATTGGCATTTTTTTACTTCTTTTGCCCATCAAGATTCAAATATTGAATAGGTCTTTATGCCTTCCATAAAAATTTCCCTCATTTTTTTTCTTATAGGGGGATGGATCCTTGACTAGGTTTAGGCCATCCCTGACTGTGTTGTTTTTATGATAATCAGGGCCTACAATCTCACCTAGGTCATTACAGATCCCAAGCCCCTATACCTTTGTCCTATAAAATTTTACCACCTAAGCTCACTGATGGAAATCTTGATGGCGTTTTGACCCCTTGAAAGCCACACTATAAGTTCTATGTTTTGTGGGGTTTTAATAACCCAATACTTAATCACCTCTACTATAGGATTTTTCTCATCTAGTTTCCTAATGACATGCCATTCAAGATATTAAGTCCCAAAACCCCCTCTTACAACATAAAAACCATAGTAAAAATCTTGATAGACCTATTCAAGGGTCTAAACCTTGATCGGGTCTTGGACCCTCCTAAAATTTAGAACTCAATTTTACTACCATTTTTTGCCTAGTTTTGTTTAGGAAAGGAGATCCAAATGGGTCTAGGAGTGATCTAAAATGTATAAAATCTTGAATAACACTAAGGATACTTAAAATCTATTTTTTTAGAAAGAATGAAAAATAAAATCTAAATATAAGCCTAAGCATACCAAAAACCTAGATAGTTTTACCTAGGACATTTTTTATCCATCCTCCATTTTTTCATAATAAATTTTGATCTCGATGTCAAAAATTGAAACCATTTGCATCATTGGAAATTTGGTTCTAGAATAGATGAAATGATGGTCTTAGTTTTTCTTAGTTCCTCTTAGTTGTAAACTTATTCATATTTTTATATTCCTAAGTATTGTTCAAGATATTTAACTTAATTTTTTTACTTAATTTTGGTCTTTTTTTACAGGTGAATAGTGAAAGTGATGGGATTTGGGAACAAAAAGAAGTAGCTAAGGCATGAATGGTTATAGTTAGGTATTTTAGAGGGAAAAATCCATCTCTTATAAGTTGTAACATATATTTATTGGATGAATCTCATTGTAAATTGGTTGGTTCATTGTTTCTCCTTGAGACACATTGGACCAAGCATTTGTTTATTTTTCTCTCCTTCTTGGTTTTTCTTACTATTATGATAGAAATATTTATACAAATTGAGTATAATCTATTAAAACACATTGTAGCACTTGATATTTATCAATTAATATAAGTGGAGGGGTTTTTTATTTTTAATATATGTGTTAATGGTTATTGTGGGTTTTATTTTATTCTTGCTTCCTCCTTCCTCAAACTCTTTCACCAAACATGTTGAATGGTTGTGCACATGCTAGCCTGGCAAAGGTTCATTTTTTTGAATGGTTACTATAGAGATGAATGGATTTCCCTTCATGATGACATGCTTTATTTTCTCTTTCCCTTCATCTTTTTATTTTTTAAATTAGATATTTAATTAGGCTTATATTATTTTTATAAAAAATCTATATTTATTGTTATATCTTTATTATAAGTTAGTTCAAGACTATAAATGCATTTTTTAATGTTAAATAATGGAATGAATGAATGAATGAATGAATGAGGAAATCAGCCATAAACTGACATTGAGCAAAACCCTAAAAGAGTTGATTTGAAATTGAGAAAAATCATGTCAAATGCATTTTTAACACCTACAAAAAACTTAATCAAATAAAAAATAAATTAAAATTCTTTTTTTACAGTACCCAAAACCCATTGAAACAAAATCTAGAGTATGAAATTTGAACTAGTAAAGGCCCCTTGGATAGACTAGTCATAATGAGCCACTAGGTGAAGACCAATATACCTAGATTAAGTAGATATAAGCCTTGGGGAGATTCCACATAATATATTTTCAAGAGAGGTAAGTAACGAGATGAGCCTAGTTGTTTTCAACTACACCAAGACAACTACCAACATTTTTAGCACTATAAAGAGGGTATGAACTAGAACATTTTAGAGTTATCATTGATTTTAAACTTTATACCCTCTTATTTATGCTTCTACCAAATCTTTGTGTACTTAAAATGCACGTAAAAAATTTTGGTGCTATAAGGAGATCCAATAATCCAAAAAATGTAAAACTAAAATTTTAGCAAAAAAATTTAAATTTAAACATTTTAGAGCTTTTTACAATTAAGTTTCTATGTTCTAATACTAGAAAGATAAATTTTAAACCCACCTATGGATTTTCCTTATCTAGGTGTAAGTGGATACCCTATGATCATTCTAGGTCTTGCTCATGACTTCCCAAAGATCCCAATGAATTATGTCAAAAATAAACACATGGTAGGATCTAGATGGTAGAATAACACATTCAAGCATTCAAAGATGTCATAATTAGGATTTGAATCTAACACAAATATGTTTCCTACCATTTATTTCATTTGCTCTTCAAAAAGGGAAGCATACAAATCAAATCTTGGATTTTTGAAAGGATGCATCACCTCATGGTAAATATTTTAAAATTTGTTCACCAACTATTTTAGTTTTCCCATTGACCCTACTTCCCTATAATACTAATTTGTTATAGCCCATAGGGATCCTAATAAATCCATTAGTGTATTCAATGTTCACTTTTTCAAGTTTTAAAAGAGGTTGAAATACCCATTACTTCAAAAAATGTGGTGGCTATTGTAGTTCAACTCAAAAAATTGGATCATGTAACTAGTATGTTCATTTGGAGGACTTTGTCTTCTCTCACATGGTTGACATTAACATACCAAGAGCCTTTCACAATTGAATAATAATTAATGTTTCAAGCCTATTATATGGATCCATTTTAATCACTTTGATAGCTAGGTATTTACACCCAAAATACTTTGATTTAATTTCTTATAAGTTATCTCATTGGCCAACCTACACCTTATAATGAGTCATTGCCTTAAGCATATAATCAACTAAACATCCCCATAAAAATGAAACCCTATTATTGCTTTTAATAGATGCATTTATGTTAATTATTCATGTAGATAGTAGGTTATTTTTAATTGATTTAATAATCAAGCATATTTAGTACTTTTTCTAATCCAATGTCATTTTTTGCAAGAGATTCCTAACAATCAATGCCTGAAATGGTCTATGAAACCACAGTCCAAAGTTCAAAATTTTGAATCTATGGATATCAAATGAACAAAGTGTTCAAATGGTCCTAATAAATTATAGTGTATCATTTGATAAGAAAAAATCCCATATATGAGTGTAGTGATGAGGATGATTTTGATGATGAAGAAGAAATAGTTGTTTCAGGTGACCTATTGCTAAAAATTAGAATAATTATGAGCCAACCACACCACAATAAAAATTAGAAATCTCTCATAATCATTAAAAATAAGAATTGGAAGAGCTAGAACACTTAGATGAAGAGGATGCATACTATGCATGTGAGACATTTTTGTTGTATATCACTGGTCCTTATACTTAACAAGTTGATTCAAGATAATAAACATCTCATTTTTAGTAGTGTAAAACACATCCCCTCATTGGAAATGAATGAAATGGATGAAAACAATGATGAAATAGGTTATCCACTTGAAGAGGTTTAATTGAATGAGTTTAAAATGGTAGATATATCACCTCTAGATATCCCTACATTTGATCTTATTAGCCTAAACCTAAATGGTGAAGTCATGAGATTATTTTACCTTGAAGAGAAACACCTATATGTTGTTTATTATAGGTGAAAAGAAGAAAAAAAAACATGTTTTTGTCACTACAATTTAATATTTAGACCACTTTGGATAGCCTGAGAATGATGATTGTAGAAGTCATGTGATCCTCATAGTAGTGCAAATAGAAATGCATGATTATGAGCATGGCTACCCTAGTAATGAAAAGTTGAGATCAATAAAAGTTGGAGATAAATATACCTTGATCTGATGTAACTTCATTTATAATTCTACGAAGGATGATAAGTTTAAAATATCCTTGACTTGTGAAGATCCATTCCTAATCCTTTTCCATGATTATGCTAACAAGGAAGATGTTGACACAACATCCATTTCCATCAATTAATAACTAAAAATGGATTCATTGATTAATTACCTTGATGATGAACTTATCTCTACCAAGTTGGGTACATGGATTATTTTTGTATGTGTTGATACACATTCCTACCCCACACCATAATTCAATATATGGGCAAAGGTATTTCTCCAAATCTATCCCAAGTGAATTTTAAAAATTAATTATAAGTATATAACTGAATTCAAAAATCATAATTTAGCTAAGTTTCATGAAAATAATGTAGATAAGACCATTTGGGATAGTTTTCATGAGTGTATAGGTTAGCATAATCATACGTACTTTTCATCCCGTCGATAGGATATCTACAGATCTTATTTAAAATATTGAATGAGAATGTGTTTTATATTAGGTGTGTAACTAGAAGGGATGTATTATTGATCATCAAGAGAAATTTCAACAAATTCTTTCTTCCAAGCATGCATTATCCTAAAAAATTTATGTAAATACAATATATTTCCCTTTCCTAATTTCTTTTATTCATTCTTTCTTTATCATTAGTTTAGGTTTTCTTTTCCTACATTCCTCACTTTTCATTATCAGTCTGGCCTTGTTATTTAATTTTTTTTGGTATAGATCACCTATTTTTTCATGTAGGTTCCCATTTTGTGTAAAATAATTAAGAACATAAGGCCTTTTCTAAGGTAACTCAAGTGATGCTCTAGTGCATAAATATTGTAAGTAGTTTATGGCCTTATATTTTATCCCTAAATTAGTTTTAAAAGTTTAACTATCATGTGTGTTTTGAAATTTTTTGAGTTGGGTTAATTTTAGATAGAAATATATAGTTAATTAAGACACTCTCTTTAACCCAAGAACAAAATTCAAATCTAAATGGTTTCTAGCTTTACCTAGATGAACTTGTTATAGTGAAGGTCTAGGGTGAAAAATTATTATTCTACCTTTTGCTTTCCACTAGTGGTCCCAAACTAGGATCAAAATGTTAAAAAGAAAGAGAAAATATAAATCAAGAAAATAAAATAAAAGGAACAATTTCAAGAAAAACTTGATTCTAGGTGATCCGAGTATCTCCACCATAGAATTTCTAGCCTAGTTGGAAATGGAGCAATACCTAGAGTGGGATCAAAGACAACTCCATCAAGGCTATAGATACCAATTTGGTAGAATATTAATTTCTAAAAAAGTGTTCTCAAGGTATGATTCACTAGCTTGATAATTATATATAGTATATAGTCTTTATAAGTTCCAAGAAGTGGAAAATTAACTCATTTGCACACACTAGGTAATAAAAATGTCTAAGTTGGTCTTATAGCCACTCCCATATTCTCATGTCTTGAATCCCTTCACACTCCATGCATAGTTTCATTTACATATTTTGGTATCATAGACACATGTATTTTATAGTAGAGTCACTATTTGTTGTTGCTTTCAAAACACATCATAATTCTTCTAAAAATTAGGGAACCTCTTTTTTTACCTCTTATTCTACCCTCACTTGAATTCATAGTTCATTAGTCTCATCACCATAAGTTTTCATGGTGTCCCATATTAATTTTTATGCTGAACTTGGACTCAAAACCATCATTATTATAAATATCGTATTCGTGCAAGTCAACTTTGTATTTTACACTTAACATAAAAGTGGAGTTATGACCTCACAATTTGCATTTAAATCCAAACTCTGTTAGCTCTCTTATCTTTCTTATCTTTATCTATGGGTTCATCTCAATATCCATGCCCTTCAAGCTCCCAAAACCTATTTCATCCTCTCTATATTGCTCATGTAGATAATTTTCATGTTTTTCTCTTCAAATAAAAACTCATTTTTAGGGTACTTATCCCACTTGCTAGTTTTTTGAAACAAGCATTTTCTACCTTGATATAGTCTATCAATTTGTCTTTGGGGGTCATTTTAGTTTTTGTGTTGTTTCAAACTCTAGAACCTACACTACATGCAATTTGATAAATTATGTAGTGTATGGAGTATTTTACACCATAGGTGTGCCCATGATAGGATACCCGAAGATCGTATGCACATCTTAAAGGTGATACCCTTATAAATTGTATCCCCATCCAATACTAATTGGAATGAATCATTGAGTCTCTTCTATCATCCTAGAAACATGGTGATCATATCTAATATTAGAGGCACCCAAAACATCTACATAATACCTATAAGGTCTAGTGTAGTAAGTTGTGCTTGATCTACCACTAATAGTATCTATAGTAGATTTTACAATAATATCGCATCAAGTACCCACCACAATATGTGTTTCCTCTAAAAAATATCAAACAAAAAATAAAAATCATATTTTAATACAAAACTTTAAAACCAATATTTAAAAACTAACATCAAATATAAAAATTTCTCATTTTTCTACTACATCAACTAGGCACCTAACTACATTGGCCATGCTTATTTCTATATTGCACTAGCCATACGCTATGGTGCAAAACATATAAAATTTTGAATTACACTCACCATACACTATGATATTTTCCAACACTTTGTTATATTATATTTACAATTTATTCATCCTATTACATTAGCCATACCTTATGGTACTATCCATACTTATCATTATACTATATCAACTAGATGCTAAACTGTGCTTGATATGCTTATCTTTAAATTCCACAAACCATACCCCATGATATTAACCCAATATTCTAATTTTACACTACACAAACAACAACATATGATATTGTATATCATTTCACCTAATTATTGTTTTTATTTATACAACATGCCCTCATTCTTCAAAAAATAAGGGAAACTCTATTTTGACCTCTTCCTCTACCTATGCTTGCACTCACGGTTCACTATTCTCATCACCATAAGTTACATTGATACCATATCTAATTTTGCATACTAAACTAACTCTCAAAACCATAAAGATTATAAACACCTCATCTATGTGAGTTGACTTTGCATTTTACACTTAGCATAAAAGTGGAGTTATGACCTCCCAATTTGCATTTTAATCCTAGATCTACTAGCTCTCTCAGTTCTCTCAAAATTCCCTATAGGTTATCTCTATATTCATACCCTTCAGAATCCAAAACCTATCACATACTTTATATCTCACTCATGTGGATAATTTTCATGTTTTTCTCTTCAAATGAAAACTCACTTTAAGGGTACTTATCCCACCTATTGATTTTCCAAAATAGGAATTCTCAACCTTGCTCTAGTCTATTATTTTATCTTGAGGGGTAATTTTGGTTTCCATGACATTTTAGCCTCTAAAACCTACTCCATATTCTTCACCCTACCCATTTGAGAATGTTTTGTGTTTTCCACTTCTCTATTTGATGACTCCCATACCCCTATTTTGTACTTGTATAATATTGCTTCTAAGGTGATAAAAACTTAAAGTTTTTCCCAGTTTGGTATTTTTCTCCATTCTTGTCCTACCATATTATAATCAAGATTTATAGGGAGGATTTTATCTAATTTTTTATATATCTAGGTTTCAATATGTAATTAGGGTTCTAAATCTTGGTTAGGTCTCAAGGAGTGATTTATTGAAATTTAGTTATAATTCGACTTTAAAGTCCTAATTTGGTCTTGGATTGCCATTTTTTATTTCCTTTACCCATTGGGCATCAAATCACAATTATTTATTTATGAATTCCATAAAAATTTCCCTCATTAGTCTCTATATGGGGGGGCCTACCTTTGTAGTCAAGAATGGATCCCTAACTACGTCAGAGACATCCCCAACTATGTTATTTTAACAATAATCATGGCCTAGGCCCTAACTAGATCATCATGGATCTCAGGCCCCCATGCCTTTATATTATAGGGTTTTACCCCTTCTCTCAAGCTCAATAATGGTGATCCTAGTGGGGTTTTGACCCTTGGAACCATGACTATAAATGACATGTGTTTTGTAGGGTTTTAACACCCCAATACCTATATCGACTCTACTATAGTATTTCTCCAATCTAGTTTCCCAATGACATAGCATTTAAGCTTTTAAAGACCTATAATCCCCAGCTATAATGTAATTACTATAGGAAAAATATGGATAGACCTATTTGGGGGTCTAGACCTTGATTACATCTTATACCACTCTAGAATTTGAAACTCAATTTTATTTCCACATTTTTCCAAGTTCTACTTGGGAAAGGAGACCGAGGTGGGTATAAGAATGTTCTAAACTATGCAAAATTCCAAATAACACTAGGGCTATTTAAAATCCAATTATTTAGATAGAATGAGTAGTAACATCTAAATAGAATCATGACCATGTTAGAAAATTTGTATAGGTCTACCTAGGCCATTTTTGTCCTAATCTCTAATTTTTCACAATAATTTTTGATCCCAATGCCAAAAATTAAAATCGTTTGCATCACAAAAAGCTAGTTCTTGCATAAATGAAATAGTGGCCTTTGTTTTATTTATTCCTCCTAGTTGGAAACCTAATCATGTTTTTATATGCCTAGACATTGTTTAATCTCTTGCATTCACCTTTTTAGCTAAATTTTTGTCTTGTTTTGTAGGTGAATAGTGAAAGTGATAGAATTTTGGGAAAAGAGGAAGAAACTGAGGCATTAATGGTGGTAAGTAGTCATTTTGGAGGTAAAACTCCCTCCATTGGAAGCAAAAACATATATTTATTGGATGGATCTCATTAAAAACTAGTTGTCTCTTTTTTTCTCCTTGGGACACATTGACCAATCATTTGTTTATTTTTCTCTACCTCTTATTTTTTCTTCTTGTTATGGTAGAAACAATTATCTAGATTGATTATAATATATTTAAACACATTTTTACACTTAATATTTATCAATTAATATAAGTGGAGAGCTTATATTATTTAAATATGGATGTGTCAATAGTTATTGTGGGTTTTATTTTCTTCTTACTTCTTCCTTCCTCAGACTCTTACACCGACCCCATTAAATGGTTATGCACATGTTGGCTTGATGAGGGTTCAATTTTGTGAATGGTTTATATTTATATTAATGGATTTTGATTCATGATAATATTATTTATTTCCTCTTTCCCTTCCTCTTTTTTTTAAAAAAAAATAATAGTTTAGCTAGGGTTAGATTAATTTTATATGTAATCTATATTTATTGTTAACTCTCAATTATAAGCCATTTAATTACTACAAATGCATTGTTATATGTTAAATAATGAAGTGAAAAAAATGAATGACCAAATAATTAATAAAATAGTTTTGAACAAAACCCTCAAGCTGTTGATTTGAAATTGGGAAAAACTATATTGAATGCATGTTTATATGTTTTCAACACCTACACAAAACATAGTAAAATAAAAAAACAAATTGGTATTCTTGGCTTACATTTTTCAAGTACCCAAAACCCATTGAAATTAATTATAGAGTATGAAGGTTTAACCAACAAATACCACTTTAAAATAATGGTTACAATGAGCCACTGAGTGAAGATCAATATGTATAGACTAGGTAGATATAAACCTTTGGGATATTCCCTTGAGTATCCTTTAAATAGAGGAGAATCATGAGATGAGCCTATTTTTTTATATTAATGACAAGATTATTTTCAATAATTAAATTTACCATACCATATACTAGTAGGTAATATCTTTTTTTTTTGCCTTAAAAATTACATCATCTAGGCCAATACAATTGTCTGAGTGTAACGATTTCTTCCCTTAGCCATAATAAATACCATTGGCCTTAATTTTAAATTTTAATCAAATACCCATTTCTAATCCTATTTTATCTTAAATTTATCACTTTTTGTGGAAAATTTTGTTACATGGATTTGCCTCGACACCTAGATTTCATAATCTAGTTCATTTTTAATCAAAATTTTAAAATATGTAATAAATTCATCATCTAACTATAATAATTTAGTTGTAGTTATGATATATCCCCTAGAATTATCACCTCATTATTTTAAATCCATGATATCTGAAAGTGATAAATTTAAATGAATGGATCTCTAGTTTTCCAAAAATAGCAAATGCGTAAATGAATAATTCTCACCTATTTATAGTAAAAATTTCAAATTTTGAAAATTTTAGTTATTTACCATGAGCTTCCATTTTTCACCCATATCATTATTTTTATTTACCATGAGCTTCCATTTTTAACCCATATCATTATTTTTTTAGGTACTTTTCATGAACTATAATAAGCCTTCTAATCTTGGTGAGAAAGATAAATTCTAGGTACTAACAAAAAAATTGCAAAATGATGGAACTTTAACTTATTTTTTAGGTTTGCCTCTCATCCTTCATGTTGAGTGCCTTAAATCACCTACGACACATTCAAAATTACTTTCAATCAAAAATTTAAGTGAGGTTACATATTTTATTTTTATTTAATTTCATTTCTTTTAGCATTCCTTTTTTAGTTAAGCTATTTATTATTAGTATGTTTCTTGTTAAAAGTGTTATCTCATATTACACTATTATGAAACTTAATGATATTTGGATGGGGAATATGTACACACATAATAATTTTAACTTTATCATTTATTGATGCTTTCTCTTACAATTTCCTATCAACACATTAATCTCCTCAAATGCATGCCTTAAAGGTTACACTAGGAATGTAGTGGGAAAGGATTGTGGTTATTTATGAGATATGTTGTTATTCTATCTTGATTGCACCATTAATAATATCAATTTGACATCATCTAAGTTTATATTCATTTATCCCTTTTACTTACTTCCTAGCTATATTTACTAGCTTCCCTATATCTTATGGTATTGGCTTGGTTGATACCATCTATTTTGTGCCTTTACCCTTCTTGTACTATATCAACTAGCTTGAAAGAGTTTTGAATGTGTTTTATGACATTTGGATTGTATCAACCTAGAAAATACCATATTATGTCAACTGACATCTTTTGATTGTATTGATCATGTCAATACCATCATCTTAAAATTTAGGGTTGGATTTAGGTATTTGAATACTATATGTAGGGGTCATATTTCAGTCATATCATATCACATTACACTCATTCACTCTACTTTATCTTTCATTTTAGACCTAAATAATTATTGTTAGAGTTAGTGTCTTATAACCTTATCTTGAAGCTCAATAGGAAGAGTCATTAGGATTTCCTAACTATGGATATCTAGGTCTTCATCTAACCATTTGATTTATTCAACCTACAACATTTTCTTTAAAAAATTCACTTGATCCAAGGTGTATATTTATGTTTTGATGTGTGCACCCCAAGTTAAGTATTTTTATCCCTACACTCTTTCCTTCATTTACTTAGTAGATTATATATTTCTTGTTGCTCTATTAATGAACGTATGTGTATCCTTATGCTTTTTATATACTGAATAAGCTATTGTAGACATAGGATTACTTAGACTTGTCATAAATCACTTTAGATTGCATAGCCCCCAATTTGGTTCACCATTGCACTTACCTATTTACAACCATTCTAACCCATATTTTTGTCTAGTTTGTACCCCATCTATAACCCTTTACTTTACAACCATAGGTATAACCATTTTCATTTGTTGAGGTCTAGTGAGAGCTTCATACTTGTGTTATAGGTTTAGGCTTTTAAACCTTTTTCTCTTGACACTCAAATTATAGGCTACCCTCTACTATATATACTAAATTCATAGGTAATTTTTCAATCATCGAAGTATCATAGGCTTTATTTGATTTACCTTATTTGAATACTAATTTATTGAGATAGGTTAATTTTAGGTCATCCTATCCTATTCATACAATATAAAACACTATTTGTTACATATTATATGTTATTTTATCCCTATATAATTGTCTAATTTTGATAGCAATAATGGTGATGTATTGAATTCATAAGACTAAGGAAAAATATTTAACTACCCTTTACATGGAGGATACACAAAATTTTGAGAAAATAATCATAGATATGATACTTAGGTCTCCCATGTGTATGCTATAGTTTTCCATATTCTTTTCATATGTACTCTCCAACCATTTTAAACATTGTTTAGAGACATAATAGTAAACTTGAACCCACCTATAACATATGGAATTAAATAACACCCAAACCCCATTTTTTGTGTCTATGTGTAAGGGTTCCTACCAAAGATAGCTTATGATACCTATTACTAGATGTTTTTTACTTATTTGACATTCAAGTTATAAATTTAATTTTAATGTTTAAACAACAAGAATTATACTTAAATATTAATTAGAAGTGGAAGTGGACAATATTTTTAGTTTTTCATTAAAAAAATCTTGAAAACATTACATCAGATCCATGTGAATAAATATTATGAAATATAATATGTATGAAATGATGTAGATATAGGATTAATAATAAAACATTACAATATATCAAAAACACATTACATGGGTAACTAGGTGGGAAAACCTCTAATGGAATTAAAAAACCATAGTAGTTTATATTCAATATTTAATAAACAAATGAACCCCATTACATAGCCTTCCTCTTCTCACTTCCTCTTAATAGCCTTCAAAAATATTTTCCATATTAAAATATTAAATATTCAATCCACAATATTTTATAATAGGGGTAAAACTCATTTATAGTGAAATGTGAATGGAGGTGACCATTGTAACCAATGTGTCCATCCATTCTAAAAGACATTTAATAATATTGGTAATTATTAAATAATTATTATAATTTTGTCATTATTTACACAAGGTTTTCACCTTGTATTAATAAATAATATATTACATTTAGTATAAGGCCAATTATTTTAAAAATTAATAATAATGACATGTGGACACATATTGATAGTTTACATCTAAGTTTTTTTAAAATATAAAAACTAAATAGTAAATTTATAGGCTTAGATGCCACTGACACATAAATTATTAGTCTTGGAATATATATTTTATCTAAAATATATGTGAAATAAAAAATTAAATTAATTTTTTTTTAAACATTAAATTTTATATTTAAATTTGTTTCATATTTAAAAATATTAAATAAACCTATTTCATATTATTATTTAATTAACTACCATTGTAAGATAAAGGTCAATTAATCCAACTTAGACATTAAATTTTCTAAGACTCCCCCTTAATTTTAAGTGGGGATAAAAGTCATAGTCACCTTGAAAAAGGAATTATACTATGTACATAATTTGAAGGACCTAAAAAACTTCATCATACAAAACACCACATTTTAAAGCAAAAGGAATTATAATCTATAAACTACTTGAAAGTAATTTTATGCTAGTATGATCGTGAGACTACATCTCATAGTTTTTCATAAATAATCAACTAAGCATATTCATATCCTTTTATAACATAAGGACCTCTATTATAAAGTATGCTTTAATGTATTGGGGTAAAAAATAAAACTTCCATGTTCTAAATTACATAGCTTTCACATGAAGTTTATAATACATTATAATGAGAATAATTATAAAGATGAAGAAGGAACACATCACTATGAGGAAGTGGCATTATCATACATACTCCCCTTCAATGGCAACAAGAGGCCCAGAATCACATAAAAATAATAAAACTTGGTATCACCGTGTGGTTTTGTGAAGATATCTACAAATTATTCATTAGTAGGACAAAATTGTAGACTAATATAACCATTGAGGACTTTATCTAAGATAAAACGTACATGAAATTCATTATGCTTAGTTTGTTGGTATTGCACTAGATTTTATTCTAGATCTATACAACTTTGATTATCAAAATGAAGCATGGTACTATCAAAAACATCTAAATGAATTTCTCCCACCAACCTTCATAGCTACATGGATTTATTAGTAGATTCTATAAAACTTATGTACTCTATTTCAGTAAAAGAGATAAAAACAATCAGTTTTGTTTTGCTTCTCAAAGTGATAACACTTGCACTAAACTTAAACACATATCCATAAGTAGATTTGTGATCTATAGTATCACCATCATGTTCAACATCAAAATAACCATATAAATTAACATTATCAATAGAAGATTAAAATAAACCATAATTTATAGTTATTTTGATATACCTAAGTATTTTCTTTACTAATTTCAAATGATCTAGATATGGATCCTATGTAAATATAGAATCAACATCAATAACTTATGAAATATCTAGCCTAGTAATGGTTAGATAAATCAAACTACCAATAAGATATCTATGAATAGTAGAGATACATTTTTTAAATGTAGTTTTTTGATCAAGTTTAACACCAAATCTAATAGGAGTATATGTAGATTTACAATCAAGCATATTAAACTCAACCAGTAGATTATGTGCATACTGAGATTGTGATATAATAATAGATTTTTTTCCCTAAAACATAGTCATTCTTAAAAAATGATGTAGATTTCTAAAATTAGTCATTTCAAATATTTGACTTAGTTTGTCCTTATATTTATTAATTGAACTAATCAGATCGACAATAATCAAAGATCATCAACATATAATACAATAAATATTAAATAACCATTTTCAACTTTAACAAAGAGATCATTATCATAATAATATTTAGATAAACATAGTTCTTTAATGAAATAATTAATTTTACAATATGAGAATAAGGATCTTTTTTTATACCATATATAAATTTATTTAGCTTACATAGATAATGTTCTCTATTAGGGTTAGTGAAACCTTTAAGTTGAGTCATGTATAATGCATCTTGTAAATCACCATTCAAAAATGTATTCTTGACATCCTAGGCTACAAGAGAAATAATTAATATAATAGTACTCATTTTTTCTATAGGATCAAAGGTTTCAACATAGTTAATCTTGGGTATCTGAATAAACCCACTAGTAACAATATTACTTTAAACTTATCAATTTTACCAATTAAATTATATTTAATTTTATACATCCACCTACAACCAATAATATGCCTTTTAGGTAGAGGTGGCACAAGGTCCCAAGTATGATTTTAAATTAAGGCATTATATTTAATTTTCATAAAAACTTTCCATCCATCATCTTGAATGGTTTACTCAAAATATTGAGGTTTACATTAATACATAGTCATTAAAGTATGATAAGAATATTGACTCCTAGTTAATTTATTAAAATTATCAACATTAAAAGATTGAATGAGTAATTTTTTACATTTAGGTCTTTTAGATTGAATATAAAATTGAAGGGGTTACTTAGACTCTAAGTTACCTAAATATGGATCAATTTACTCTAAGAAAAAAAAATTATAAGGAAAAATAGGAGAGTCTAATTCATCAAAAAAGGAACATTGAGGAGGTTTTATAGATGGCTCACATAAATATTTTTTGAGAATAAGAACATCCCTATTCTCAATTATCTATATTTTATATAGATCATATACTATTAAATATTTATTATTACCTATATAACCTACAAAAATGCAAGAATATGAAGTGGTATCAAGCTTCTTTATTTTAACTTTAGCAACAAAGATGGAAGCAGGGATACCAAAGATCCTAAGATGAGCCACACTAGGTTTATTTTAAGACCATATTTATAAAAGGAGTGGAGATATTCAAAGCTTTGGTCGTGACTCTATTCATAATATACAAAATAATATTCATGGATTTGACCCATAAGAACTTAGAAACATTTGAAAAATGGAACATTGTTCTATCCATTTTTATAATGATGTGGTTTTTCCTTTTAGAAATAGAACTTTATTGATGAGAATATTAAGTATCCAAAACTAATGTAAAAATAATAAAATTATTTACTAATTTATCCACAACCATTATCAAATCTTAATTTCTTAATAGAAAATCTAGAAGCATTTTCAAAAAAAACTTTTAAATTCATTAAATTTTGACAAAATTTCAAGTTTATTTTAAATGAAATATGGAAAGATTATTCTAGTATAATCATAAATAAAAGTGATAGTATAAAATTAACCATTAATAGATACACCCTCAAGAGATCCTGTAACATCACTATGAATTAATTCTAAAGGATGAGAGGTATTCACATCATTATTTTTATGGAAGAGATTAGTATGTTTTTTACCACATAAACAACCCTCATAATTTTTACAATGAGAATAAATATAAATAATTCCAACAATAATATTATGAGTATGCATATCATGTAAATTTTTTAAATTAACATGTATTAATATTTAATGTCATAATTAAGATTTATTCTTACTATGTGATGAAAAAAAACATGCAAAAAAAAAAGAAAAAATATATAAACCATTATTTGGAACACCTTCAACAATTAGATAACTAGATTTATTTCTGATAAAACACAATATAGTAATATTTAAACAATTTTCCAATGAAATTATCATTCATAAGTTGAAAACAAGATTGTAAAATCTTCTTAAGTTCAATTACAAATAAAACATCATTAATAACAATATTTGTAAATTTTATTTTTCCTTGTTTAGTTGATTTTAAAAGTAAAATATCTCCTAAGTAAATATTTCCAAAGATATCTTTATAATCATACAAAATACTAGATAAGAAGTTCACATGGTGTGATGCACCACTATCTAAAATCTATTCATTCTCATTTGAAACAAATAAAGTATCATATAAAGTGATAACATTTGAATTATAATCCTGATTGTTATTCTGATTAGGGTTTTGATTAGATTTATTCCCTTTGTTATTTTTTATAATATTGATTATTAAACACATTTCCATTATATGACCAAATTTATCACACATATTATAATTACCATTGGACTTAGGTTTATGATTCTTATTACTATATTTTTTATTCTTATTTGAGATATTGGTAGAATTAGAGTTCGATTTTTGGTTCCCTTTGTTCTCAAAAACATGATTTAGAGTGATAAGTACCTGAGTGGAATTCTTTTTAGAATATAAATTAGTGACAACTTTATCTTATTCAGTCATAAGATCAGATAGGGTAATAAGGTCAATGATATTTCTCTATTTGGTATTTAGAGTTCTAAATAGAAATAAAATTATGAAAATTTTCATGATGTTAAGCTAAATAATGAAATAAAAAAATTGATCTTGATGTAAATTATAGTTAATTAGTCTAAGAAATTTTTAATATTATTAATTTTAGTAATAAAATTAACAACCTTTTCATCACCTTTCATAGGTGTAGTTAAAAATTTGATAATCAATTTCATAATCTTAGAGAGATGAGTGCCCTCATGCATAGACTCAAGGATTTTCCAAGCATCACTAAGAGACACCTGATTACTAATATGGATTATAAATTCATCCTTAACACTTTATAATATAATCTACATGGCTTCTTATGATTTTTGTCAAGACACATTTGAAATCTCAAGTGTTGCATGTCATCCTGACGAGGCTTTTTCAATCTTGAAGATAATCTTTCAAAACATTCATGCCATAAATTATAATTTAGAACAAATTTTACATATATTATAGTTAGATCCATTAAGAATTTATGATTTATCTAGTACAAAAATAGAAGTTATTGGTTCCCTTTAAATTTAACAAAAAATGATTAAAATTGAACTTTTTAGTGATATTTTGAAATATATTTACAAAATAAATTAAATTCTTAGTGTAAATAATATTTAACTATTCAAATAGATGTAAAATAATGTAATAAATTATACTATAATAGGTGTCAAAAGTTTCACACACAAAACAACTATGTAAACACTTTTATTTAAAAAGTTAAAAAATAATAATAGGAGGCTTCAAAAAAAATGTACCATACCGATGTGTCTAGAATGTACCAAAACTTAGGAATTGACTGGTCACATTACTATGCTCGACAAAACATTCACTAAGTCAAATGTCGAAACAAGGTCAACATGTATAGTGTTTTTTCACGTGAGAAAGTTATCACACAAACCAAAAAATGGAATTCAAAGTTAATTAATTTGGGAAGAAAAAATTAGTTTTGAAAGAGGGTTTGAGAGGTTTGAACACAAGACCTCCCCTTTTCAAGTTTTTAGCAAAATAAGATCTAAAAACTTGACTAAGAGTTTACTTGAGATTTTACATGCACTAATTTAAATTTATACTTTTTTATCTAATTTTTCAAAAATAAATATATATACATGTAATTTCAAGAAGCAAAACACTTAACCCCTTTTTAAATTTTTTGAGTTCAAGAATTAAGCCAATGCAGGTGGGACTAGGGTTTACAATGAAATTAGAGAATTAAATAAATAAGTATTTTTTATATAATTATTCAAAACTATGTAATATTAATTACATATTTGTAGCTTGACTATGGCACTCCTGAAGGTGAATAAATACTCATAGTAAATTATATAGGATTTTGAATGGATTGAAACTTTGAGAATCCTCCTTAAATGGCATGTTAGTGTTATAACAAGCTTCAAAAGGAAAATTTTGGTGAAGAATTTTTTGTTTCACTCCTCTATGGATGCTTCCAAGTAAATATATGGCATAATGGAGGTGGTAGTGGAGTTTTCATAGGTACATGAGGCCAAATTAAGCCATGTAAAACTCCAAACTACCTTAAAATGACCAAACTAAGGGTATAAAATAGCTAAAATTTAATTTAAATTATCAAAATCTGATCTTTCTCTACTTTTTCTACTACTATGGTGCAAACTCAAAACATTTTTTTATTCCTCAGGTTCCTCAAAAGGTTTCAAAATGTTCATATATGCATGGAATGACCTCTCAAAGCAATAGACCTTATAAATAATGATTGAAATAAAATAAATTTTATTTTCTTCATTGCATAGGCCGTACAATTCCATACAAGGATGCCACATAGTATTTTTATGAGTTTTGGCTTGTCTAGTTTCTTCTTGGTGGCTTATTAGGGTGTTGTAAGATTTTG
>JARHVA010002053.1:822500-832500 GCA_037957365.1 Torreya grandis | reverse complement strand
CTCACATAACAAAGAAAATAAGGGTGAAATATAGTATATCTTAGTTTCTAGATTTTGTATTTTTTATCTTTATTATTAAAGTTAAAGTATTTTTTAATACATTTTGGTTGTTTATTTTAATTTAAGTTTATTGGCTAGATGCCTTCACATTTTTACCACTAATATAGGCCTATTTGGTTTTATTAGTATATTTGATATCAGGAAGGGGCCTCATAAACCCTAAAATTGATAAAAAAAAGAAATATTTTTTTTACTAATCATGAAAATATCAATGTTAAAATTTTAAGAAATATAGTAACAAAATTAATTTTGAAATTTTTAAAACAAATATGAAATAGGATTTTAATATTTCAAAAAAAAAATTCACTTGAAAATGAATCATTCTACAAATCTTATATATAAAATTAAATATAATAAAAATACAGTCAGTTTCCTACCTAGTTAAGATTTTTGAGCAATAGTTTTTTGTTCAATATTTATTCTTTTTATTAAAGACTATTGAATTATTATTTAATTTTTTATTTTGAATATATTCCTTATTTATTATTCATGTCCTCCCTTATCTTCTCCTATAATTTATGTTTTCTTCAAAAATATTGAGGGAAATACATACACAATAAATGAAAATCTATTCCCTCTACAAAAATTATTTAAATTCAAAATTTCATTCCAATTTCCAAAAAGTATTCATTATATGAATCCAGGAATTTGACTCAAGAGAGGATGGTCAGTATTGTGTTAGTTCCAAAATGAAAACAAAATGAAAGAAACACATTAACTAGCATAACATCTCTAGGCCTAGACACTAGGGAGAGCTTAGTTAACAAACACGATTAAAACACACAAATAAAATGCAAAATAAACCCTATTTTACCTTCCTTTGATGCTCTAAAATTCTTGTTGTAGTGGATTTCTTAGCTTGTGCTCATTAATTCCTTGGCAATGGAAGCTTAGCTACCTCCATCTCTCCTTGGCACCTTGTGGATTTGGATTGGCTTGACTTGGAATCAATTTAGCATGGTAACACTAATTGAAATTGATTTTGAAATCATTTGTGCATTATAAATTTGCATTATAAAGTCTTTTGAATATATTTGAGAATAATAAATTTGCACCAAAATAGTTTTGAAATGATGTTCATGGCCTTTCTATTTATAGGTTTTTGCAAATGTCTAGAATCAACTTGAACTATCCATCTTGAGATTGAGATGTGTGGTTGAGGATTAATTAATTTTTTAGAATTAAGATTTTAATTATCCTTATCATGAAATTGGAAGGAGGGTAAATTAAGAGGCATGTATGGCATCACAAAAGGCATTGATGAGCAATGGAAGGCATGAATCCTGATATTTGTCGCATTTATGGCCTAGGGATGTCTTCCTAAGAAATGAGGTCACTTGATGATGCATATATTGAATATTCATTTCCAAAAACAAGTATTCAACAAGTTTCCATGGAATTATTGATTAGGATATAATTTGGTTTAATTAGTTCCTAAACATGTTTAAGTACTTGGTTCACAAATTACTTAAATTGATCAGAATACCTTGTTATTGGTCCAAAATTTGACTAGATTAGAATTAGAGGTCTATTTTAGATGTGTTGGAATCATTATCCCATTCAAGATGTTACCAATAGAAAATATAAAATTCACATGTCTTGTGTAGAATATTTGATAGGAAAGAATAATCGAGAGCACCTAGGTGCAAAATTGGCATTTTGACTCAAAATGATCTGATCAAAGTTAGCTGGACCATAAATTACATTGCCCCATATAGGGATAATCTAACCAAAACCAGCACTTGAATATGTCATTTTCACATCATTTAGGATGTTTTACTATTTTATTCCAAATTATGTATTTTGGGTGGGAATTGGTCAAAATCTTGGTTGGAGGTTATCGGTGGCTAGTTTTAGGTGTCTATAGTTTACCTTTGTTTAGGAATATATTGAAAGTTATAACACAGTAACATCTTCTCAAAGAATGAAAAGCTCCTATATTCCAAGAATAATATGATTACTAAAGAACAAAGCTCCAAATGGTTTTGGGAAGACTATGATGATGCCCCCTCGAGAGAGTGGCCATCACATATGTTGATGGATGGTCCCTAAAAACGAAATAAGAAAAAATATGGAATTAAACTATGGTTGAGATTAATCCAAACAAGAAAATTCTTTCATGCATTGATGTAAAAAAGATGTTGATTTTCCCAAAGGTAGTTGTAATCAAGAATAAAAGTCAAAATAATGATTTGCCCATAGGTAGCTATAATCATTAAGTAGACCTAGATTGGCTAAAGATGATTGTGCCCTAGTTAGGGTTGTTTATCAAGCATAACACAAGGATATAACCTAGAATATAGATTAAAGATGAGTGGATACAAAGTGATTAAATAGATGAATAGAAGAATAATATTGATCATTTTGAATGATTTAGTTGTACCTGTCAATGAGGAAATGCTCATCCTGATTAACAATGATAAAACTAGAATGGTCAAACGAGTTATATTGATCAAGGTGGGTGGGAGGATTTTATAAGGTGCCAAGGAGAAAATTTTATTGGTCCATTGATTTTAGACCTTATTAAAAATAATTTATAGTATATCATGTGATGGTAGGCTTCATGATAGAACACCATGAAGACTTGGCCAAAAAATACATAAGAACTAACTCCTGATATCCAATAAACACTTCAAAATAATGCATCAATGATAGAAACCATGATGACAATGTTGACATATGAATATGGATAGACTCAAGAATAATGTGTGCAATAAATCACCTAATGAATACATATAAACTGAGTCAAGGCAATAGTGCTAAAAAAAACAAATAGGCAAGTGAACAAAAAAACAAACAACCAAAAATAAATAAACAAATAGAAAGCTTGGAAACAAAAGCAAAAGAAAGTATCCTAAAAATGGCAATGCCCCAATAAGGAAGATCAAGGATAACTGACTAGGCTTACACAGGATAAATATTTTTTGTTTTTTAAAATATTTTAATGTTTTTGGAATTTTGAGGTATCTTAAATCATTAGAGAATGACAAGATACCTGCTCATAAAATGGTGAGAGCATTTGGCTTAATTTGCTCACAAAACAGTGAGAGTGTATGGAAAGGGAGACTGAGGTGACCTTAATATGAATTAAGCATAACCCACATAGTCATAAAATGACCTCAAGTCATAGTAATTTTGTCCACACAAAAGGTGAGGAAAAACTAACTAGGTCCCAACAAGTTCTCAAATATAGAAAATGTCTAGTTAAATGAAAACAATAATGACAAAGTGATGTGACAATGCATGATAGACAAATGTTGTCCCTAGTTTGCCCATAATAATTTATAACTAGGATATAATTACATGGGTCAATGATACTAATTTTCCCATAGGTGGTTATAATTAGTAGCAAGACTGGTGGGACACTGATTTACCCATAGGTAGTTATAATCAAGCTCACATAAACAAAATTGATAAGATGAAAGATATCTTGCCAGATCAACTATCACACTACTTTCATAAATTTTAATTGAAACATATATTGGATTCATTATTGAAACCTGATTGGAATCCTCTCACAAAAAGTGTGGGAAGAACCAAATGAACCAAGATCAAAATAGGATTGGGTAGGATGACTAAAAATAGACTTTGGTCTAGATAAGAATGGAATGATAGGATGATATGGTATTGCTATAGATAATGATGGTCTAGATAGATTAGATAAAATGGTAAGAGGGTTTCCCCCAAGTGATGGGGTAAATGGAAAGAATCTACAATAATGGCAAATGGATATGTAAAAATGGTAATGGCATGGCAATGTGAAATGGTATGGTACATGTTTTTGGCTTAGGTGTGGTTTTTTATTCTATTGTTCCTACTAATAGGGAGATGCACATCATAATCAACAAATGATGTAAATAGAATACTTGATCATGTTAATTTCTAGCCCACACCTCATTTCAATAACTATTATGTCAATAACTACCTACAAATTTGGTTGCTGAGAATGCTTTTATGATCTTCACTGGTCATTGATTTTGATTCCTTCAAACATCGAGATAAGGTATTTGTGTTCCCTCTAAAAAGGAAAGTGTGACTATGGATGGTAAATAAGGACAAATAATGGATGGTAGGTTTAATTATGAAATGGAATTATAAAGGAATGTGGAATGGTTGGGAAACAAATGAAGATCAAGATGTTTAATCACATTTAATGTTGTTGATGGCAGATTTGACATAATTTTGGCTATGGTAGGGCTGAAGACTTGTTTTCTTGATAGGACCACCATATTTTCTATTGTTTGATCTTGATAGTAGCTACCATTTGATTAGGCTGTAGATTGGAAGTTATTTTTATTTGATCTTCGATTTTGTCTTCATCAAGTAGTAAAGAACTTTTGTGGTCAACTATTGGTGCCTCAATGAGGTTTTCACCAATGAAGTTGTCTAGATTATCTCATAGCACTTTTGAGAAGGTTTTACTAAGGAATGTTAACTTTTGACTTTGATTGTCTTCTAACACTTCCAAAAAAGTTTCACAAGAAGATGTTGAATTCTGACTCTGATTGTCCCCTAGCACCTCTACAAAGGATTCACTAAGAGAGTGTTCTTCTACTATATGAATGTGGTTTGGCCTCCTTGTTCTTATTCAACTACTATGTCACCATGGATGTAGTTAAATAAAGTGTGGTTATGTGAATCCCAATCAACACTAGTAGGAGATGGAATGTTAATGATATGGCTATTTTGGTTGATGGTAATGGCCTATGGAATGGTAATGGAATGGGTGTTGGCATCAAAATCTTTGTAAAATATACTGGGATAACTTGTGTCAAAGTTGAAGTAATTATCTACAAAAACTATAGAAGGATCACAGATGTATTATAATTAATCTATAAGGCATGCATAACCAATGTTGTAATAGCCATGAACATATTCTTCTTCTGAATCTAATTTTAACTCAAAGGAATTTAAATTTGATGTTGAGACCAATGTTGATTCATATTTTTATACTAAATCTAATGTTGGTTCAAGAATAGAACCTAACTCTAACTTTGATTCTATATCTAACAGGTACTCTATTATAATGATGTCTTGCTATATATTTAGTTTTGGACAAGTAATAGCCTGTGATGGCATAATGGGCTCTATAAAAACCAGTTTGTCAAAGTGGGACTCCTTTAGGATGGGAAAAAGGATAAAAGACAACTCTTCAGAGACTAGCTTATCAATAGGAGGCTCTTGAAATATAGGCACATGGTCAAGGTAATGATTTGCCCAAAGGTGGTTATAATCATTAAGAAGTGACTCGATAAACATTGGCTCATCAATGCAAGAATCCTTGATAACTAGTATAGGATCAATAGGCAATTTATCATAGGTTGACTTATCATAACTAATTGATTCAATAGAAACATCTCAGATTTCTTGGATCTCTTGGCCTTGGTTTCTAATGAGTTGGAAAATACCATTTTTAAACATAGCTTAGTCTTTAAAGGATTGGATGGGTTGAGGTTTGGATGGGATTGATACTAGTTGAGGAATGGTCTAATATTAGATAACGGTAGGGCCTTGGGGAGCATGACTACTCACATGAGCTAAAGGAAAAAGTCCTGAGATGGTAATGATAGGGAAGTGTGGAGCATGATTGCTCACACAAGCCAAAGGACTAGGATTTAGAATGATGAAGGGGCATTGTGGAGCCTGGTTGCTCACACAAGCCAAAAGACTAGGTCTTGGTATAAAAATGGTTGGGCATTGTGGATCTTGGTTGCTCACACAAGCCAAAGGACTAGGTTTATGAATGGTAATGGTATTCCTTAAATAGTATGGATCTTGATAGTTCATATAATCCAAATGAGGGTTAGGGGTAGCTAATGATTAGATAACAAATGGACTTCATGAAACTTGATTGCTTGCATAAATAAAAACATCTAATTCTTCTTCATAAACCATATCATCCCAATTATGAATTGGCTCATAAGCTTGTTCTTGATTGTGTTCCATGTACTGATTATTGTAAAGAGGGTATGGATTTGTATCCCAAATAATATTATCTATATTTTGGTCTTAAAATTCCCCTCTACAAGTCTTTTGATACCAATCAAGGTCTCGAGTTAGATGGTAAGTTGTTTTGTGGCTTTGTTCCCATGAATGATTAATATGAGGTAGATAGAAATTTATCTCATAAACTATATTAGCATCATTGGGCTCTTGACTAAAGAAATAAAAGTCATTTTATGTGGCCATTCTATCATAAGTTGGATTGTATGTGACTCCACCATAGGTGTAGCGAGACATATCCATATAAATGATGAAATCTCTGAAAAGGGCTTAGAGTTCTACAAACTCTAAAAAACTATGTCCAAAAGGACAAATGATTCAACCTTGGTCTAACTTAGTCAAAGGGGTGGAGTTATATCTCTGATATGGTATAAAAGTGGATTTGTATCTTCAAACTAATTTATGATAAGACTTGGCATAAAATAGCCTAACATAAAATGTCTAATGTCAAATATTATATGCACAAAAGTTCAAGTATCTAAATAAAAATTGGCATGTCAAAGGTCTAGGTCAAAGTGTTCTAAATAAGGTCTAAACTAGGAAAGGGAAAAAGTTGAGTTACTAGGTATTTTTTTCCAAATATGGATTCAAAAGTTAAGCTCAAACAAATAAGCATATACTAGGACTTTTGGCCAAATGATGTCAAAATCTAGACTTGAAACAAAGGCTAATATGATTTGATTTAATCTAGGAAGTTTGGAAAAAACTTTAACATAGTCCTGGAACATGGAATCAAACATAAACATGATCAGTTGTCATAAGGCATAAGACAAAAATCTCTTTGAATAAAGGCTATGTTTTCCCAAATAAAGACACAAATAATGATGAGGATAGGTGCTAAACAAATAAACCATCAATAGTTTTCAAATTTGGGTAATCGATTAACTAAAGTTTATGCAATCCAAAAGATAAAGATCTATGTATCAGCCCCATGAATTAAGGCATAAATATAAATCAATCAATGTTTTAATCCAAACTTGACAAGGCTAATTGAAAACTCACCAATAAAAATTAAGATTTGATCAAACAAGCTAGACAATATTGGACAACATGACGACACATTACAAAGGTCTAAATGGTATATATGACATGGTTTGAAACAAATGGTTTTGATATAATGTTAAACAAGCCTTGAAATAAATTTATCAACCTAATGGCATAAGCATGCTTGAATGATGTGATCAATGCTATGTTTTAAAAGACTCAAAGGTACAAATGGTTTGACATGATTTGGGCAACATAACACTACCCTCCTCAATGCAAATACTTTGTTTTGACATGGCTTATGAACAAACAAACAAGTTTTAGTCATAAAACATACCAAATGAGAAAATGACCAAAATCACCAAGTATAATCATCCAAGTCCTAGCAAGGGTATGGCATGTGGGGTTGACTAAACTATCAAGTTGTGAATGTTTCTAAGGGAATCAATTTCACAATGACTTGCATGTCAAATGATGCAAAAGACAATCATGTAAATTGGCTGATCATGGTATTAGCTTGCTATAAAAAGGTCTAGTCCTTTTTACAACCACTACATCCTATTTTTCACTCAATGTAGTGTTATGTCCAAATGTAGATATGTCCCATGTGTAACTCCAAAGGAGTAAGTGAAGTTAATGCCAGAAGATGAAACCCTGGGTCAAAGCTTCCCTAAATAACTCATGGGAGGTAATGATATCCCCCTCATAATTCAAGATGTAATGAAATGAAAGACATAAAAATAAATACTTTAGGGTCATTTTCAAGATCACCCAAACTTTGATGAGCTTTTGGGGAGTGCTTTAGACTACTTTCTTTCTAAGCCTTGGACTGGGCTACTTGCAATATGAATGGCACTTTTGATTCCAAGGGTTTCCTAAAGGGGACAAATGGAAGATCATACACATGGCATCCCTCTTTTTTTCAAATAAAAATTTAATCTAAACAACTAAATAAACATAAAAATCTTTGAAAAGGTGATTTCATTTTTAATCCCGAATGGAAAATGAGGTGGTGTTGATTTGACCCCTTTGTCTTAGTTGTAAAATTTGAAAACATTTACCATAAACATCTAAATTTGTTTTTTATAAACACCAAAACAAGGTTCCTAATTGATTTTTAAGCATGTAAAATGTGATCTAAAACATTTTTTAGAAAATGTCAAGCATGGTCCTACAAAAAAAATGTTAGCATGTGCTTTAGACTTGAATCTCTTTTAGATTTGAAATACTGAACTTTTAAAAAAGAGCTCTCATGTTTGTATTTTAAGAAAAACACAGTGATCGATGTTGATTATATAACCGATGATGGTTACATTTTCTAACTGATGTCAGTTATCTAACTGACATCAGTTATACCAATGTGATTCATAGTAGGTATATAACTGATGCTAATTTTATAACTAACATTGATTAAGCTATGCAACTGATGTTAGTTTTAATAGCTGATGTTGGTTACTGTGTAAACCCATGGAAAACAAAAATGGCAAAATAAAGTTAGAAAATCAATTTATAAGAGTTTTAAGGGTCCAAATAAATATTTTAAAGCTACAAAATGATCTTCTTCATGTGTGGGTTACGTCTTGTCCCATTGGGTGTGCCATATGTGAATCTAGGAATTTGACTCAAGAGAGGATGGTTAGTATTGTGTTATTTCCAAAATGAAAATAAAATGATAGAAATACACTAATTAGCATAACATCTCTAGGCCTAGACACTAGGGAGAGCTTAGTTAAAAAACATGAATAAAACACACAACTAAACTACAAAATAAACCCTCTTTTACCTTCCTTAGATGCTCCAAAATACTTTTTATAGTGGCTTGATTGGATTTTACTCATGAATTCCTTGGCAATGGAAGCTTGGCTACCTCCATCTCTCCTTGGCACCTTGTGGCTTTGGCTTGGCTTGACTTGGAATCAATTTGGCATGGAAACACTAATTACAATAGCTTTTGGAATCATTTGTGTATTATAACTTTGAATTATTAAGTCTTTTGAAGATATTTGAGCATAATAACTTTGCACCAAAATAACTTAGAAATGATGTTCATGGCCTCTCTATTTATAGATTTTTGTAAATGTCTATAATTAACTTGAACTGTCCATCCTGTGATTGAGATGTGTGGTTGAGGATTAGTTCAATTTTTGGAATTAAGTTTATAATTATCCTCATCATGACATTGGAAGAAGGGGATATTGAGAGGCATGGAGGGCATCATAGAAGGCATTGCAGAAGCATGGAGGGCATGAATCTTGATATTTATGGTATTTATGGCCTAGGGATATCTTCCAAAGAAATGGGGTCACTTGATGATGTAGATATTAAATATTCATTTCCAAAAACAAGTATTCAATAATTTTCCATGGAATTATTTATTAAGCTCTAATTTGGTTTAATTATCTCCTAAGCATGTTTAAGCACTTTGTGCACAAATTACTCAAATTGATTAGAATGCCTTGTTATTGGTCCAAAATTTGACTAGATTGGAATTAAAAGTCAATGTTAAATGCATTGGAATAATTATCCTCTTTAGGATGTTACCAACAATAAATAACAAAGGCACGTGTCTTGTGTAGAACATTTGATAGGAAAAAGCAATCCAGAGCACCTAGGTGCAAAATTGGCATTTTGATTCAAAATGATCTAATCAAATTTATTTGGCCCATAAATTGCATCACCCCATTTAGGGATACTCTGGCCAAAATCGACACTTGAATATGTTAGTTTCACATCATTTAGCATGTTTTATTGTTTTTAGGCTAACATGTGCATTTTGAGTGGAAATTGATCAAAATCTTGATTGGAGGTTATCAATGGCCAGTTTTAGGTGTCTACACATTCAAATTTTAATTCTCCCTCCAAAAAATATTGACAAATTATAAAATTTGTCTCTTAAAATATTAATTTAGGTTTAATAGATCAATATTTCTTTATTAAGATAATAGTATTAAAA